>PVIJ01009789.1:0-64560 GCA_004024925.1 Scalopus aquaticus
AGCGTGTATTACCAAAAAAGTGAGCTAGAGAGAAGAAAGAGACAAGAAAATGTTAAGAAAATTATAAGAAAAAAATACATTTACAGGACTGCACTGTATTGATTCCAAAAGTTTATGCATCTCTTTATGAGATGAATTGTCTGCCAGTACCCACATCAATAATGTCTATCATACATATCAAGCAATTCAAGTTTTTCTTGTAATGTCATGACTTTTCTCTGTTTCTTGGGAGCACTTTCAGTATCACTTCATGCGGGTCACATGGCATTATTCAAGGTTTATGGTATTGCACTGGGCACGATGAAAAATGCACGAGAACCTCAAGAGATCACTTTTTATTGCCATATGCAATTTACTGGAGAGACCAACTGCTCACACAGAGATGATTATCATCACATGGCATTTTAAGCGGTTACTTGCAACACTTGAGCTCAGCACAATAGCAACAGGAGAAGGCTATGAAATGATATAGTAGCATAGTATGCTCTGCAGATAATTATGCAGTTATGATTTAATACCACATATCTACACTTATTTAAATTTCTCTTGACTGAACACTGTTATGTATGGTCTAAAAGTGTGTAGATACATTTTGATAAATTTAAATTCTTAATAATAAATTTGCTTATTTTATGGTAGTAAATGATCTACATATATCTTATGCATTCATGACATACCTTTTTCTTCATTTTCTTTATATCTCTAGGCTACATGATTCATGTTTTTTTCTAATTATCACAAATTTCCAAAAATTTTCCAATATATTTATTTTTAAAAATCCACATATAAATATGGACCCACATAGTTCTAATGGTACTCAAGAGTGAACTGTATACTACGGTCTTTTCAGTTTAGTGCATGAAAAGAACTACCTTTTTTTTTGTTTCCCCCCTAATTATAGTAAACCTTCATTGACTATGTATATTTATTTATTTATGAATTGAAATAACATTGGTTTACAATGGTGTATCTGATTCAGAGCCATAAGATCACACCTCCTTAAGGCATGTCTTCATACCACACCCACCAACAAGGGACCCCTAGTGTTCCACATAGTCCATTATGCCTCCTCCCCACTCTGGAAAACTAACCTTGTTTTGCATGACTGCATAGTATTTCATAACCTATCCATTCTCCCACCATGCTATTTTAAGTGATTTTGCTATTGTGAACCATGTTTCAATAAACATTCATTTTATGCACTTACATTAAAATTTCTGTAGAATAGAGTTAAAAGTATAACACTGGGATTATTGACTTACTTTACAGATACATATGCACACACATACACATTCATGTATTAAAATTTCCCTGTTTATATTCCATCAACACAAGCAAGAAAATCCTTAAACCTGAATATTATCAAGCATTTTTTTTACCCATTTGACAAGTAAAATTGGTATACATTTGCTTCAGTTTATATTTTGCTGATCGTGAGCATCTTTTCATGTGTTTGGAAGTTATTTGTGTCTCTTGTGAATTTCCTGTTCATGCCTTTTGTTGATTTTTTTCCTTTATACAAACTTTTCACTTAAACAGAAAATATATTATTGCCTATGCAATGTAATATTATTATTGGAAATTTAGTATAGTGTATATAATTCAAAATAAAAATTCTCCACTTGGAAATCAGTTCTCAGACACAAGTTTGGGATGGATTCTTCTAGATAATTTTCTTGATGTATGTATGATATACACCTACATAACATACATATATGTATACATCATCATATATGTATCTTTCTACGTCAAACTTTCTAAAGAGTCTTTTGAATATAGACTTACATATTATTTAAATGGTTTTAAAAATTTAATATGTTTGATACATAGAATCCTGACTTTTTAAACCATTGGTTACTATTCCATGATTTTTTTTCTTTTTCTATTTAATTAACATGTATATACTTTTTACTACATATAAGCTATTCTTTAGTGCTTTATAAATATCTTCCCATTTCATATCATATCAACCTCATGTTACATGAGGTTATTCAATACATGAATAAGTATGTTTTATTATATTTCTATATTATATTTCTATATTATTCAATACATGAATAAGTATTAGTATTTCCATTTATGAAGGAAACAGAGGTAGAAAAAAGTGTTTTGCTTAATATCACACTGTTAGTCAGTTGTGGAATAAATTCGAGTTTATTTTAAAATACTCTCATTGATAGATTTAAGCGGTCTTTAATTTTGTTTAGTTTTGTGCTGCTTCTCATAATGTTTCATTAAATATCCCAGGGACATGACAAGCCTGAAAAGGGGCTGAGAGAGTTGGAAAGAAGTACCAAAACAGGCAGGAGAAAGAAGAGCTAAAGGCATTAGTGTGGGTGTGTAGAAGGTCTTACAGCATCTCTGAGATGGAAAGAACCAACCATGAACCAATAAAGTGCAATGTGTCTCAAGGACAAGGGTAAAATAAGTCAACAAAATTCTGTGGGGCAGGATTATTAATTGGAAAATGATTATTAAGCCACAAGCAAGAATTCTGAAAGTCATTATTTTTCAATGATTTGGATACTAAATATGAAAGAATATCACAATATATGATGATGTAACACATTAACATAACTTATTTCATTTACCTGGCAAATACTCAGTATTTGTTAAATGTTCATTCATATCAAATTGAATCAAATAGATTTAGGGAATAATTGCTGTGTATTTTTTGGATGACATTTTATAGCCATAAGAAGAGAGGGCTATTTTACTATAGAACAAAAAGTTGCGTGAAAAAGAAAACAAGCAGTTGAAAAATAAAAATAGATAAGAATTGATTAAAAAAATTATTAGAACTTGTAAAATGCCTTAGATTTGGTCAAATAGCATATTTCCTCTTTGAAATACACTGAATTTGAAATACACATGTAAGGTTAACTTTAGAATTTGAAAATAAACAGAGTTCCTCAAAACACAAGGATTTCTGGAATGAATGTCATTATCTCTAAAGATAGCTTACTGCACAGATAGACACATCTTGTCTGAATAAGATATCTAATAATGTAATAAATTAAATTTCTCTGAATTAAACTATATCTTGATGCAATTTTTAAATCCCCAATAGAATTTTCAGATTCTTAAGAGGTGGTGCTAGCATTGAATGGTCATAGACCATTAGAAATAAAAATGCAGCATAGAAATAAAAATGTCAGAAATAGGTCCAAATGCAAGAAAATGTTTTAAAAAATTAAATTTTATAGTTACATTTTTGCTCTCTATAGATGCACATGTACCATTCACCCTCCATCAGTAGATGAATGGATAAAAAATTGTGGCATATAGGGGATCAACATGGTGGCGAACGGATGCTAGGATCTGGCTATCCCATAAAAAATGATTTACAGAGAGAAATATTTCTAAATTTGGGACCTGATCTGAAGAGGACCAGATGTGCTACACAGACCAACCACCCCCACTGGTGTCCTGGACACGAAGAGAAGTAGAAGAGACGGAGTAAAGAGAAGGAAAAGGTCACCAGGCCCCTCCCAGAAAGATGTCGGCAAGGAAAGGAGGGCAGGCAGGCTTCCTCAAGCATTGCCGAGTATAAGGCCTGGGGCTGTGGTGGGGACGGAAAACTTCAGCTAGACGGTGAGGTGCGCGATCCCTCCTTCATCCCTGTGCTGCTGCACCCAGAGAACCTCCAGTTGTGGGTTGCTGAAGCTCCTGCCCCTCCCTCTCCTGCCCACGGCAGCAGCTTTGCTGGCCCAGAGGAGGCTGCCTGCTATCTCAGGGTGCCCCTCTCCCCCACCTGCCCATGCAGCTGCAGCTCTGGCTGGGAAGAGGCTGCTGGCCCATGTGGCCCACCTCCCCCCACCAGCCCCCGTGGCTGTAGTAGTTCCCGAGGGAGGAGGCTGCCTGCCGACTTGGCTCCTCCCCCACCTACCCATGGGGCTGTAGCTCCAGGTGGGAAGAGGCTGCCAGAAGAGGCTGCTGGTGGGCACCGCCCCCCCTCCCTCACCTGCCCATGTGGCTGTAGCTTCATCCGGGAGGAGGCTGCCTGCCAATTCGGCTCCTCCTGCACCTACCGGTGGGGCTGTAGCTCCAGGTGGGAAGAAGCTGCCAGTCCCACACCTGCCGCTAAGCTGCCTGCTCCAGCAGTGGCAATAGACTCAGGCAAACACTGGAGGAAACGCTGGGAGAGAGAGATTAGAAAGAACTCTAGCAACCAATACCGGCAGCAAAGGAGAGTGGGGTGATAGCAGCATCTGACACCTGAAAGGGGGCTGAACCCCAGCAGTGGGGCCACCCAAAAACCCCAACACCCCAGGGGCAAAAGATTACAGAAATCTCTCCAAGCTTGCATCAACCCCGACATCCTGGGGGGGCCATCCTTAGCCATTTTTTCTTCTTTTTCAATTTTTTTTTCTTTTCACCTACCTCTTTCTTTACGTCCTTTCCTTCTACTTTTCTTCCTCTCTTTTCTCTCTCTTCTCCTTTTTGATTTGTTTTAAACATAATAAGCTTAATTTTGTTTTACACGACATCCTGATAAGTTACCCTCCCACATCTGCCCATATGTTTATTTGTTTCCCTAATTGGCTGCTTACTGTCTATCTGTCTCACCCTCCACTATCTCTGTTCTCTAAATCCCTCTGTCCCCCTATCTCCCTGCCATGATCATCAACACTCTTTTTGTCTGTTTGTTTATTTTGTATGTTTGTTTGTGTGTTTCTTCCTCTTTTTTCTTCTCCTTTCCTCTGCACCCGGTTCCTTCCTTGTCCTCCATCTCCCTCGCCCCCATCTTCCTCCCCCTATCTAACCCCCTATTGCTCCTCCCATCCTCTAAACCCATGTAACACCTCCCTTTTCACACAACACCCCTTCTTCTCTTGTAATTCTACTTGGACCCTGAAACACATCAGAGATACGCCACAAGGGACATAGAAGTTCCACAGAGAAACAAGAGTACCCAGACAACACCCAGCCACAGCAGCTCAGACACTGGCCACAAGCACTCCTCAGCAAGTGAAACCAGGTGTCATGCCCACCCGCACCAGCGGTACAGGAACACTACGATCAGAGCAAAGCAGAAGGCCAACAATGGGAAGGAAAAAAGGTACAAATGACTCTAAAAACAAAACTCCACAGAAAGAAAATTCTTCTCCAGAACCCAATAATATGAACATAAAAGATTACATGTGCCTAACAGATAAAGAATTCAAAATAGCCATAACAAAAAAAAGATAGAATTAAATGAAAAGGTAGAGAAGGAAAGAAACATAAACAAAGAATTGAGGAATATAAATGAAGAACTGAAGAATGAGAATGAATCCATAAAGAAGAAATTGAAGAAAATGGAGGATTTACAAACTTTAGTAGAGAGCCAGAAAAGTCTAATAAAAGACATGGAGGGAAGAATAAGCACTCTGGAAGATAAAGATACTGAAAGAACCAACACAGAAAAGGAAAGAGAAAAACAAAGGAAAAAGAATGAGCAAATGCTTTGAGAACTATCTGACACCGTGAAAAAAGGAAACATCAGAGTCATAGGAATCCCAGAAGGAGAGGAGAAAGACAAAGGACAGAGAAAATTTTCAAGGAGATAATTGAAGAGAACTTCCCAAACATAAAAAAGGAAACAGAAATTGACATACAAGAAGCCAGAAGATCTCCAAATTATTATAATGAAACAACAACAACAACAACAACAAACAGCAAGACATATAATAGTAAAGCTATTGAGAATACTACAAGAAGCACTGAAGCCAAAACCAACAGAGGAGTGACTAGGAAAAGCAGAATAAGGTAAGGACTAGAACCACAAAAATGCAAACAAACTGGCAAATACAGATACCAATAGATCAATTTTAACCATAAATGTAAATGGACTAAATGCACCAATAAAAATACACAGAGTAGCGGACTGGATCATAAAACAGAACCCAACCTTCTGCTGTCTACAGGAAACACATCTAGCTGCAAAAGATAAGCACAGATTGAAAGTAAAAGGCTGGAAAACAATCCTACAAGCAAACAGACCAAAAAAGGAGGCAGGAACAGCTACACTTATATCAGATAAATAGACTTCAAACTTAAGAAGGTAAAAAGAGACACAGCTGGTCACTACATCATGATAAAGGGGACAATAAAACAGGAAGATATAACACTCATCAACATATACTCCCCAAATGAAGGAGCACCAAAATATATCAGACAATTATAATTATCTCTGAAAACAGACATTAAAGAAAATGCATATATAGTAGGAGACTTCAATACTCCACTCTCACCATTGGACAGATCAACAAGACAAAAAATAAACAAAGACACTAAAGCTCTAAATAAGGATTTAGACCACATGGGTTCAATAGATATCTACAGGGCACTACGAAAAACTGAATACACTTTTTTCTCAAGTGCACACAGAACATACTCCAGGATTGTTCACATATTAGGGCACAAAACAAACCTCAACAGATACACTAACATCAAAATCATACCGACCTTCTTCTCTGATCATATGCCAAACTAGAAATAAACCATGAAAAGAAAAAAAGAAACTCTCTTACCTCATGAAGACTGAAGCCAACATTACTGGAAGACCAATGGATCAACGAAGAGATCAAAGAAGAAATTAAAAAATATCTAGAACTGAATGACAATGAGGACACAACTTTCCAGAACATCTAGGACACAGCAAAAGCAGTAATAAGAGGAAAATATATAACATTACAAGCCCACATCAAGAAACAAGAAACAACTCAAAGAAACAATTTAATCTCACATCTCAAAGAACTAGAAAATGAACAACAAAAAAACCCAAAAGCCAATTTAAGAAAGGAAATAATAAAAATCAAAGCAGAAATAAATGAAGTGGAAAAAAATAATCCAGAAGATCAATGAAACCAAAAGCTGGTTCTTTGAAAAAATAAACAAAATAGACAAATCACTAGCCAGGCTTGCAAAGAAAAAAATGAGAGAAAACACAAATAAATAGGATCATAAATGAGAAAGAAATCACAATGGACACAGCAAAAATCAAAAGAAGAATCAGCGATTACTATGAACAGCTATACAGAAACAAGTACAACAACCTAGAGGAAATGGACAAATTCCTAGAACTATACAATCACCCAAAACTAGACAAAGAAGATACAGAACACATAAACAGACCAATCACAAGCACTGAAATTGAAACAGTAATTAAAAACCTCCCCCAAAACAAAAGCCCAGTACCAGATGGTTTCACAAACAAATTCTACCAAACATTCAAAAACGAAATAGTTCCTATATTACACAAACTCTTTTAAAAAATCGAGAAGGAAGGAGTACTACCAAACACATTCTATGAAGCAAACATTACTCTAGTACCAAAACCAGACAAAGACAACACACAAAAAAGAAAACTACAGACCAATCTCCCTAATGAATACTGATGCAAAAATATTTAACAAAATCTTGGCCAACAGGATCCAACAAAGCATCCAAAAGCTGATACACCACGACCAAGTGGGATTTATTCCAGGGACACAAGGATGATTCAACATCCAAAAATCAATCAATGTAATCCAACACATCAACAAAAAGAAAAACAGACCATATGATCATATCAATAGACGCTGAGAAAGCATTTGACAAAGTGCAACACTCATTTATGATAAAAGCCCTTGAAATCCTTGGGATAGAAGGAACATACCTCAACATAATAAAAGCCATATACGACAAACCCACAGCCAATATTATCCTCAACGGTGAGAAGCTGAAGGCCTTTCCACTAAGGAACAAGGCAAGGATGTCTACTCTCACCATTGCTTTTCAATATGATACTGGAAGTCCTAGCCAGAGCAATTAGACAAGAGAAAGACATTCAAGGGATCCAAATAGGAAAAGAAGAAATTAAACTGTCTCTATTTGCAGACGATATGATAATATATATACAAAACCCTAAAAGCTCCATAGAAAAACTACTCAAACTCATAGACCAGTTCAGTAAAGCATCAGGATACAAAATCAACGCACAAAAATCAATAGCATTCCTATATGTAAACACCCAATCTAAAGAAGAAATTAAGAGATCCATCCCCTTCAAAATCGAAACCAAAAAAATCAAATATCTGGGAATAAATCTAACAAAAGACATAAAAGACTCATACAAAGAAAACTACAGAACACTTGAAAGAAACAGAAGAAGACACAAGAAAATGGAAAGGCATCCCTTGCTCATGGATTGGAAGGATTAACATTATCAAAATGGCAGTCCTACCAAAGCAATTTACAGATTCAACACTATTCCAATAAAAATCTTAATGACATTCTTCAAAGAAATAGATCGAATACTGATGAAATTCATATGGAACCACAAAAAACCCCACATAGCTAAAGCCCTCCTGATTAAAAAGAAAGAAAATGGAGGAATTTCACGCCCTGATTCCAAACTATACTACAAAGCCGTAATAACTAAAACAGCATGGTACTGGAACAAAAACAGACACAAAGACCAACGGAACCGAATAGAATACCCAGAATTAAAGCCTCATGTCTATGAACAACTAATCTTTGACAAAGGCGCAAAGAAAATGCAGTGGAACAAGGACAGTCTATTCAACAAATGGTGCTGGGAAATCTGGACAGCCACATGCAAAAAAATAAAGCTAGACTACTACCTCACACCCTGCACAAAAGTCAACTCAAAATGGATAAAAGACCTGGACGTAAGACCTGAAATCATAAAACTTATAGAAGAAAACATAGGCAAAACTCTACACGACATACATCTCAGCAGAATCTTTAAAGACATCCCCTAAAGCGAAGGAAGTGAAGGACAATATAAACAGGTGGGATTACATCAAAATAAAAAGCTTCTGTACAGCAAAAGAGACATTAACCAAAACTAACAGACACCCTACCAACTGGGAAAAGATCTTCGCACACAATACAACCGATAAAGGTCTGATAACAAAAATTTACAAGGAACTCACACAACTCAACAAAAACAAAGCCAATAATCTAGTCAAAAAATGGGCAGAAGAGCCAAAAATTCACTTCTCCAAAGAAAAAAAGCAAATGGCCAACAGGTACATGAAAAAATGTTCAACATCACTTATAATCAAGGAAATGCAAATCAAAACCACAATGAGATACCACCTCATACCTGTGAGGATGACACACATTAAAAATACAGGCAACAACAAATGCTGGGAAGGATGTGGAGAAAAAGGAACTCTTCTGCACTGCTGGTGGGAATGCAAACTGGTCCAACCACTATGGTAAACTGTGGCGATTCCTCAAACTGCTAAACATGGAACTTCCATACGACCCAGCAATACCACTTTTGGGAATCTACCCAAGGGAAACAAAAACACTAATTCAAAAGGATACATGCACCCGTATGTTCATTGCAGCTCTGTTCACAATAGCAAAGGTATGGAAGCAACTCAGATGTACAAAAATAGATAACTGGATCAAGAAGATGTGGTACATATACACAATGGAATACTATTCAGCATTCAAAGAAGATAAACACATGCAATTTGCAGCAACATGGATGGAATTAGAGGAGATCATACTCAGCGAAACAAGCCAGAAAGAAAGAGAAAAATGTTGAATGGTTTCACTTATAACAGGACTATAAGGAGAGAGACACTCAGTAAGTAGGGGGGGTAGTTGGGGAGAGGGAGGGTAAGGGCACAAAATGGAGTAGAACAGAACACAAACGACCATGGATATGGATCCCAGGTGAATTGGTGGTGGGTTACCCAAGGGGAATACAAAATGTAAAAGATATAAATAACAATCAAAAAAATTAAAAAAAAAATTGTGGAATATATACTCAATGGAATACTATGTAACTGTTAAAAAGTGAAATGAGGCATACAGTTTTTGTTAGAAATAAAGCACTTAATATAATGAGGAAAAGATGTACTGCTTAATAAATGAGCCACAGTCACCAAGGAAAGGGAGCTGGATGCAAGGGGCTGGTTTTTACGTCACCTCTAGACACTGAAGCCAGGTGCCCAGCCTCCAGCCCTCTTCACAAAGGGGCTGAAGGTTGACTGAGCATGTGGGGCAGCATGAAGGGGAAAAAACAGGACTTAGAACTCTGGGGAGAAGATTATGAGGTGGGGATGGACAGGACAAGAGATGGTTGTTTTTTATTGCTAGTCAGCTAGTATTATTCAACTTTTAAAAGACTATATGCATACATAACTTAATTTTTGATAAAAATGTTGAATGACTATTTTTCTATTAAATTTACAAAAATCAGAACTTTGGTAGTGACAAGTACTATTACATAATCAGATTGATATACATGGCAGTAGTCACACCACTGAATAGACAAGCAAGTTATAGTGCTCTTACTACTCCTTAATCATACATGGGAATGGAGTATATATATACTCCACAGCATGGATGAACCTCAAAAAATATCAAATGAAAAGGCCAGATACTGAAGACTGCATATTGTCTGACTTCATTTATGTGACACTTAAAGATTTGGAAACACCACAGAGCTGAACAGAGATCAGCGGTTGCCAGAGGCTGGGTGGAGGGAGTAATGGGGAGTGACTGCTGAATAGCGCTGGGTGTCCTTTGGGGTGATGAAATGTTTTGAAACAAGGTTGAGGGGGTGCTTGCAGATTGTGAATGTACTAAATGCCTCTAAATCATTCACTTTTAAAGGATTAATTTGTTATTGAATGTCACTTCAGTTTTTTTAAAAAATGTATTCAAATGGAGAAAGGAGCGGGGAGGAAAGAACTAGCAAGCTCTGTTGCATGGTGTGTGTGTCTTCAGGAATTTCATGATGCAGAGAGATGGTTGCTATGTGATGGGAAGACATGTGGCCCTCGGGCCAGACAACACCATGGAGACAAATGCGTGTCAACTCTGTGACGCTGGGGAGCCTCGATGGCTGGGTCCCAGTGGGTCTTGATGAAGCAGTGAGACATTAAAAACTAGGAAGGGAATTATTCCACATGCTGAGCTAGATTTAGTAGATACAGACAAAAATGAGGAACATTAAGGAAGTATCTTTAAAATCTCTTTTCACCTGGCTTGTTCATGTTCTGTTCCGTCCAAATCCAGCTCCACCAGGAATCCTTCCTGATTAAAAAGCCCAGTGCACCCCTTCTTACTCTCTTTTGCCCTCATTTCAGAATCCCATTTTATGAGCTGGATTGTACCCACCCCCCAAATTTGAATAATGAAATTCTAAACCCCAGTTCAGAAGACTGGGATCTTTTTTGGAGACAGATCTTCACAAAGATAACCCAGTGAAAATGAAGTCATTAGGATAGGCCCTAATCCAACATGACTGGAGTTCTTATTAGAAGAGGGAATTTGGGGGGCCTGCCTGGTAGCTCCAGGGGTTAAATCTCAGTACTATCAAGTTATCACCAGCCACTGTGGCATGAGTGGATCCCCAGCCAGGGAGCTGTCTCGCCCACTGCTCCCCTCAGCAGAGTATTTCAGCCTGTTGTGCTCCCCACTCTGTCTCTGGTGTGTCCTCTCACACCCCCGAACATCTGGCCTATACCCCAGCTCTTGTATGCATAAATAAATACAAATAAATCTTCTTTTTTAAAAAAGAGGGAATTTTGATATGAAGACACACAAAAAGGGAAGTCACTGTGGAGACACAGGGGAAGATGGCATCTCCAAGGCAAGGAGCCATGCTCTATAGCTCCTTCCCTCGTGGCCCTTAGGCTCAACCAACCCTGCTGACCAGCAGGGTTGCTTGGTTTTGGACTGCTGGTCTCCAGAACAGCCAAACGATAATTCCAGTTGTTTAAGTCATCCAGCTTATATTACTTGTGATGGCAGCAAATGAACACAGCATTTTATAACCACCCTTACTTTTCACCCATAAAATATGCACTACCTATGTAAAAACTTACCTCTGGATAACTCGTACCTGCGTTGCTCCCAACTCATGCTCAGGCGCAAATGAAAGAGGAAGCAGAGCCAACTGTGCGGCCATTCACCATGTTCTCATAAACGTGAGTTCTGTGCAGCAGCTCCTGGGGACTGGAATGTGGCTATTTTAATGTAAAATTAATTGTCAAATCTAAGACTGCAGCGGCCTGCTCTCTAGTGATTATCTGCCCCCTCCAGCTAGTCGTCTTCATTCTGTCCTCAATGCTCTGGATCTTGTTAGCAACATTCCAATTATGATAAATGACTTCAGTATTTCACATCGAAAATACTACTCTCTTGGTCAGCTTGCACCCACTTTTTGATTTGTTCTTACTTTCTTAGTTCCACAATAGAAAGGACCTCATTTCTGGACTTTGTGTGATTTCTCTTTCACTGCCATTATCATAATCAGTGTAAGATCACATTTGTGTACACTTGACACCTGCTTCAATTTTAAATTGAATTCTGGGCAAAAATAATATTAAAATTGACAACATTAAAACTGTGTATTTAATGTTACATCAAGAAGTCACTGTGTGTTGTTTCTATAATTTTTCATGAACTCTCTGCATACAAATATTTCCTACTGCGCATAGCAACTTGATTGTAAAAATTTCTGAGCAGGAAGGTGTAAAGGTAATATTCCTAGGGGTTGACTTTACTTCTCAGGCTGAGCAGTGAAGTGGCTGTCACCCCTCTCCCCCATAAACCACAACTTTGGTGTGATGTTGCTCTGAAGTGGCACATACAATCCGAAAAATGTCTTCACGTTTTACTTTTCTAGAGCAGCTGTAACCAAGTGCCAACAACTGGGTGGTTAGAAACAACAGAAATGTTTTCTTTCATGGTTCTGGGTCTAGAAACCCAAAGTCAAGATGTCAGCAGGGCCACGCTCTCTCTGAAAGCTGTAGGGAAATTCTCCCTTGCCTTGCCCTAGCTTCCGGTAGTTTGCTGCTATCTTTGGTGTGCCTTAGTTTGAGACATTGTTGTCACACGGGCTTCTTTGTGCGTCCTTGTGTTTTCAATTGGCTGTATTCTTATAAGGGCACCAGCCTTCCTGGATTAAGAGCCTACCTACTCCAGCATGACCTTAAGAAATTACATCTAAATTACTCTACTTCCAACTAAGAACACAACCTACGATGCTAGGAGTGTTAGCACTTCAGCATCTATTCTTTTGGGAGGGGGCACATTTAATCCATAACAAGGAGATAAGATAAATTTCATACATTTAAGTTTGTAAGGCAACTCATTAAGCAATCTAGTTTAATGGAGATAAAACCTAAAGAGAATGCATAAAACACTTGTGTAAAGCATTATAAGCAAATATCCATCCTCACTTGATGAAGGTAGTGTCAAGTCAGGTAAGCTTTTCTGATAGTATCTTGTGGGGACACACAGACTATGCACATATTTTGTTTGTGCTTTTGTCCCCTTTCCCATGAACAATTCCTCCCTTTAATAATTATTGCACTGCTGTTTGAGGATTTTGTTTCCATCATGCCTTCTAGCTTTACTAATTGGTATTCTGTAAGGAAAGTCCACCCCCTTCCCCCACACTCTACTAACACAAACACGTAGCATTTTGTTTCATGTTTCACAACTCATTGCTAGCACTTTTCCCAGTAGTTCCAGACTTGGCCACCAGAGGCAGCAAGTTGGTCCCCATGCCCGCTGAGGTGCCCCACCTTCCCCTGCCCCTCACCATTTTAGGAGCACTTCCTTGCTGGCATCACAAGATGTTCCAGGCTCATTTTCTCATTTCCCTGCTCCAGCTCTGTAATCAACTACTTTCTCCAAGGCACCCTAGTTCCCTTTATAAGGCCACCAAGCAGGCCGTTTTTAGTCTTATCGTGTAGTCAATTTCCTGTCTTCTGAAATTGCCGGTTTTATTCCCTACCTCTTCAGTGTGGTAATGTCACTCATTTGTAACATAGGTCAGTAATTAGCTTGTATTTCATTTTCAGTTTCTTGCACATCACGGTTGATTCAAATTATTTTTAGAGTATGTGGAACATGACTACAATTGAGTAGGGCCGAACAGAAAAATACACAGAGGTGCCACTCATCCCAAATCTTTTTCTATCTATACCCACCCATTCTCTGTAGGTAACCACCTTAGTTTGTATAGTTTATTCTTCCTGTGTTTCTTTTGCACAGAGGAAAAAATACATTATCTTCACTTAAACTGTCTTTATGATAAGATGGTAAGCTGTGGACATCCTTACTTTGCTTTTCTCACTTAATATATCCTGAAAATCAGAGCTCTTCCTAAATTTTTATAGCTATGCAGTACTCCACTGAGTGGTGGTGCTCTAGTTTATTCAATCACTCTCCTATGTACAGACATACAGGTCATTTCTAATTATTTTGCAGTGAGACCCAATGTTCCTCTGAGTAAACTCGGGCACATCTTTGTATGGTTGGTGTTATTGGGGTATTTTCCTAACAATGCTTCTGTAGCTTAAGCTTCAGCAGGAAAGTGTATTTGTGGTTAGATTAGGCATTGCCAAGTGCCAGAAAGGTAGTACTAGCTCACACTTCCAACGGGTTTCATCAAGATGTCATACTGTCACTAAATGTATTCCAATCTATTAGGTGACAAATGGTATGTCAGTCTTAATTTGTTTGGAAGTATATTCATATTGCTCAACTTTGATGAATTTTTGTTGCTTGCTTTTCTGTCCATGAGGACTGTAGTTTTTTTCTTTGCATTTTCTTTGGTTTTGGTGGTCAGTTATGCTGGTTTCACAAAATGAGTTGAATATATCCCCCTTTCCAATGCTTGGAAATTTGGTATGGTTTCCTCCTTAAATATTTGCTTTAATCAATTTTTAACGTATTTTAGACACATTTTTTAATCTTTTGTTAATTGTCTACTTCATGTCTTTTCCTAGTGTCTTCGGTCCTTTGTGCTTCAGTTTTTAAGTGCTGGCTTAAGTGATTTTGTAAAGCTAATGAATATTGGGTACAATGAGACTTAAACTTTCTCATCACTTCAACCCAGTAAGTACTATTTTTCACACACACACACAGCCCAATATGAAATGCTTATGGGACTAGGCTCTATATTAATTGGAGTATCAAAGTACAGGTAAAATAAAGACAATAGTATGTTTATCTGTTGTATGGTCAATTACTGTGAAAGTGTTATCTTCTTGCATAATATATTTCAGCGCATATAGTCAAACCCATGCTGCTCAACTCATTACTCAGCTTGTGGGACTTCGCAACCTTTGAGAGAATATTTAATGTATTTCAAAGTTAGATATCTTTTTGTGTGATTAGATGCATTTTGATTAGCATTTACATTCCTACTCTGACTTTGTAGAAGATAAAAGAGGTTCTATTTCCTGTTAACAAGGTACTTTAAAATAATCTTGAATTGTGAAGACTACAACTTTGGCATGCCATGTGCTGAGATACTCAGAGTTGTTCTTTTTTTAGTGACTGATTTTCTAGTTACTAAAACCTGTGCATAGATGCTATAAAAATCAAAGATCAATGAAAGACTCAAATAAAGAATTAAAGATTCTATAAACAGGCATCAAATTATTTGCACTAGGGATAAGCAAGCAAGAATAAGCAAAGACTATAAACCATATACAGTAACACTGCTTTGTCACCTGACATTAAGGACGCATCACATGAGTAACGGTTGATGGGATTTGTAAAGAAAGTGGTAATCAACTGCCTAAGATAGAAGCAATTTAAAGTCATTGGGTAAGAGCTGTATTTGAATGCTTATTTTATACTTGATTTATAAAAGAACGGGGAATAAGAATGGAAAAGGAACAAACTTCTAGAAAAAGTTACAGCCATTAAAACAAACTTTGTTTTTTACAGATTTATTTTTTATGCATAGGAGAACTGGGATGTAGGCCAGGGATGTTGGGGGGTGGGGGAGGGGTGGTGAGAGGATTCACCAGAGACAGAGTGGGGAGCAGAACAGCCAGATCTATTTAAATACACCGCTAAGGCAGGGAAGGAGACAGGAGAGGTCTGCTGCACCATAGCCTGGCCTGGCCGTGGATTGAACTCTGGTCGCAGCAGTAACAGCATGATAGCACCGAGACTTAACCCCTATGCCACCAGGGAGGCCCTAAAAATAACACTTTTCAACATACTTTTCTTGGTGTAGAGCAGATCAAGTCCTCATTGTCTTAACTTTTTCTACTTATCATTAATCAGAGTAGATTATAAGATCAGTGAATTTCATATGACCACTTCAAGGGAAAAAAAACTTTATAATAAAAATACTCAAAAAATTAGATTTCTTCTCACCTTTCCCTTTGTGCTCCCAGAGTAAATTAAAACAAAGTTAAGAAAGTATCAGGTGATTTCCCACAAGAGTAATGTCAAAGCTTTGACAGACTACTGCTGAATCTTTAGGAAAGACCTCAGAAAGTTGACGTGAGAGTGAATTGAAAATAGTTTCATAATTGAACTTCTTTATAAATTTATCTTACAGTTTGAGTATTCTGTTGCCTGAAGAGTAGAAAATACTTGCTTAGCTCAATAACAAAAAGAATGTTTTGAGAGTTTTATCACATTTAGCAAATTTTTTTAAAAGGCTGTTAAATATTCTGACCCTTCTAAAATAATATGGTTAAATACATGTAAAAGATGTGGATGGACTGAAAACATACATACATAAAAAAAAAAAGTGTGGTCATAATAAAAAAAAGAACACTTTTATACATAGGATTTTATTTTGCACTGCTGTAACAATTTCATTATAGACCAAGGGAGAAAAAGGAAAAAAAAAAATGGATAAAACCACCACACTGAGTAAATTACTTAAAACTTTTCTACTTTTTAACAGGGTTTTTCCATCTGGCAGTTTTATTGTCATATCTCCTTCAAAACAGACAAGATGCTTACCATATATTAAAGATTATAGGTTGCCACTGAAAAAAAAATTTTACACAGTCACTGTACATCAAGGTTGAAAAACCGTCCTGCATGAAAAATAGAAATCATGTGAATAAAAGAAAAAGAAAACATTATTGTGTTTAAGGAAAGATTAAGGTCCTCATAATGTACCATCTAAATGTGGACATTCAATCTTCTTGGAGTCATTTGGAGAGAGTTCTTGCTTCCACCCTTTTCACTCATTATACTGTGTTTTTACCTAGCAGTATTCATTAAGGCAAACAAATCTTTTTCTGAAGAGGTCTTAAAGAAATTGTGGACAAATAGCAAACTTTTGGCATTAAAACAGATTAACACATACATAGCTATTAGTAATGTACATTAAGCATATTTTTCTTGGACTAGTGACAAGAAAAGATGAACATGCTGGTTAACAATGTCAAAAAGTTTAAAATTCAGTGTCCAAGCAATTCCTAACAATGCTTCTGTAGCTTTAAGCTCTAAACAGTATAGAATTTATGCAAATGCATTAAAGAATTCAAGCTTGGCAAATTACACCCAAGCAGGTTATTAAACTATATATACACAGAAAGTAAATGATAAATACAGAATTAAAAGAATCCTTCTGTTTTTCCTTATAGCCTTGAAAAGCGACAAACTTTTTGAGGACAGTTCTATAATATTAAACTTAGGTAACCAGAGGTGTCGGTAAACCTAGCTACACAAACTGATTTAAAATACTCAAGATGACTTTGTAGTGTTTAATACAATTCAGTTCCGTAGACAAGGGCACAAGACGACATTTAACAAAAATAATCACATCAATTGACCTAGAAATCAAATGCAAATAGATATGAATACAATCTCCAAAATCTGTCTTTTTAGGTGAACATTAACCATTTATTCAAAGTTATACAAGAATTTGAAGGATTAAAGTCTTCTGTGACATAAAGCCATTTCAAACAGTTTCATGTCTCAGCTGAGCAGTAGGAGAGGGTGAAAAGAGTAAGGGAGTAGGCCCCATCTGGGTAGTGAGACAGTAAAAATGGACTCAACAGCAGCCTCCCCCGGCCTGCTGTCCTCCCTGATTGCCTGCATGTGTGGCATTAGTAGCAGCATGCTGAGGGCCAATTTTAATGCCATTTGCCTGAAAAGAGAAAAACATAATAAATATAACTGGATCCAAACAGTACAGTCTAACTAAATTTTAAAAATCCACTTAATTCTTCATAACACAATTTTACCAAACAACTCAAAATATAGATTGAGTAGATTTTGGCAACAATTCAAACAGTATATCTTAGTGGGTGTTCCTTCCTTTAAAAAATAACACTATGAAAACACTTCTGAAAGTAATTCTTTATCATACCAGGCAGGTACTAGGGAAACAGAAACTGGATATTGCTGCTTTTCAGGGAATTCTTATAATGAAGAAATTGTTTAAAATAATCAACGCAAGAAATCTTTAAATGACAAAATATGCAAAACCTGTGCTACTCTAATACAACTTAAAGTCTTTTCTCTAGACAGCATTTCTGTTCCATGTTGAATCAGCTGTACAGGCTAAGGGCATGAGTGTTCTGTGTCATCAATAATTTCTATGATCCCCAAAGACATGGCAGCTTGCCAAGAACCCACACACAGAGTACTTCTTTCATTCATCAAACTCACACTTATGTCTTAACCCTCACTCCCTCAAGTGGATTTTACCTAAAAATACAACACTTTGAGAAAAGTAATACAGTAGCTTCAGAAATTAAGCTCTTAAGGAAACTTTACGTCACAGTAAATCTCAGATTTATAGTGCTTGGCAGTTGTTCTGCAACAGTAGTAGCCTTGGGGTTTCTGGCACTAGCTCAGTATTGACAGCAGCTGATGTGGTTTCTTTTCGCTCTTTTGACTCCTCTTTAATAAAAAGCATGCCCTATGGCTCATTGGTTTTGCCCCCTCTGGGCTGGTAGCAACTTCTTGAGGAATCAAGGAGTCAGACTTGGCATTAGGCCAAATAAATCGCACGGCCTGTTGGCTCCTGACAGCACATTACAATCAAAGCTACACAAGGCACAGTAAAGCAGTCAGCTACTATATGAAACTAGACAGAAACAATGAACTTGCCCTTTTAAATAGAGGCCCAATTACTGTTCAATTTATATGGCATTAGTTTCTGAATGGTGTTGTCTTTAGATTAACTCAAGATCTACTGCCACAAAAGGTTAGAAGATAGTATTTAGAAACTATATTGTGACAAATTAGAGGAAATCAAGTACTTTTTGGAAAACTTAGGCAAAATTCTGTCTGCTTTAGCAAAGAATATTTAGGTGAAAAATGGAAGAGCTATGTTTATGCACAGGCTGAGAGACACGTATGCAATGGCTTTGTAACATAATGCTTTCCTAATTGCAGCTGGGGAGAGGGGATGAGGCTTTTTCTCTTGGAAGCAAAAAGTACTAATATGAAATGGCAAAAATACTTATATAAAGGTCCATGGAAACATTCTGAATAAATAAGGAGAAATACATAGCAGGAATTCAGGTCAAAATGGTAAAAATTCTGGATTAGATTACTTCAAACCTTTACATTTTATACTAATCATGTTAATCAAAATGACTCAAAATAATATCACCCCCATCCCCACAACCAAAACCACACACAAAAAACAAAAAACTAAAAAAACCCAGTGCCAATTGCCAATATATTAATTTAGTCTCCTGAACACGTGCTATATTATACTGGGAATAATTTCCAAATTAGGTATTTCCTTCTTTCACGCCAGCCAACAGAAAGAGTATTTTGCATTAGTAACATAGCACATACATTTACACACTAGAAAATTATTCCCCATAGCAGATGACACCATATGGATGTGCGGATGAAAATGGATTTTCTTCTCTTTGGGGGATTTATATTATTTTACATTGCTTGCATAAGGGGGTAGGGTCACTTTTTTTAATCCAAGTGATGCTCTACTAGAATATAAACATTTAACTATTACACAACATACAACAAATTTTCAGTTAGATAGATGATTATAAACTATGTTAACTGATATAAAAGATTACTGTAGGAATTTAAAAAATATAAAATCATAAATACAACTAGTAATTAAATTTCAATTCTGAACTAGTATTAGTCAATAATTTTTTTTAATATACACACACACACACACACACACATATATATATATATACCTCATTATTAATGTCAAAGACTCCTTCCTGGATTTTTTCATAAATTTCTTTTGCTGTATTAATAAAAGCCTGAAATACAAAGTACAGAAATTGGTTAAAATTATTTTAAACCACAACAGTAAAAAAACATATGAAAGCTCCAGAGAATATAATAATGTTCAAGAAAAGTAACCAATATTATACACCACATTCTACCATTAGTAGAATAAAGGACAAAAATCACATAATTTCAAAAAGAAGCAAGAAAAGCATTTGACAAAAATAAAAAACCTTCATGATAAAAACACTCAAAAGCAAGACTGAAAGGGAACTTCCTTAATCTGACAAACAGAATCTTAGAAAAACCCCACAATGATTGGGGTGTCGGAAAAGTCATGGAGCATTTTTACTTGAAAAACATACAAAAAATATGTCCTGACTTTTCCGACAACCCAGTAACATCACTCAATTGTGTTGATGAAAAATTTTTTCCCTAATAAGAAGGTAAAGATGTATAAGAATGTTCATTAGCATTTTTAGCAGTAATATTCATAATATCCCAAAAGTGTAAACACCATAAATATTCACCAACTGATGAGAAAAAAACAAAGTGTGGTATAACCTATACAATGGAATATTACTCAGTCACAAAAGCAATGAAATACTGACTCATGCTATGGGTATGAACATTTGAAAACATTACAGAAACCAAGCACAAAAGACCACATATACTATGATTATATTTATATGAAATGTCTACAACAGGCCAATCTACAGAGAAGGGAAGTAGACTATTGGATGCCAAGAGTGAGAGCTAGAGGGAAATGGAAAGAAATGTGTGTCTTTTTGGGGGGTGCAGAAAATGCTTTGGAATGAGATAGCAGTGGTGGCTGTACAAATCTGAATATACCAGAAATCATTGAACAGCATCATTTAAAAAGTATAAGTATGTGAGAATTATGGTATGTGAACTATATCTCCAAAGAAAAATTCAGACCTGGGTGGGAGAGGGAGACTACATAATGTGAAAACAGCACACACGAGAACGACACATTCCAACTAGATAAATGCATAAACCTCCATCTTGAACTAGTTTCCTTCTGGAGGCAACTGTTCCACACAGGACTTTTTGCCATGACAATGTATTACTTAATATATAGTTTAAGAGGGAAAGAATCAAAGGATGCTTGTATTAAAGAGGTAAAAAACAGCCCAACTTTTTTGACAGGTTGAATAAACTTCCAACCTTTCCCATATGATATACTACTAAAATGACAAAAATTAGTATTAGAACACTGTAACCAAATTAACTTATAAATACAAAAACTGATCCACAGTATATGTTAAGATATTTTACACAATTATTGCCAGTGCTACATAAGGTATATTAAACTCAGGTTCTAAACTATCAGATTTGAGAGATTACAATATTAATCAACATTACAAGTCCGGTTTCTTCAACTAGCACTCAATGAAAATTCACAAAAGCCTATTCACTACCACCACTGACAGAGACTTGATTCAAAATTTAAAAAGTAAACAGGGTTCACGGAGAGGAACAAATCATACCTTTCATCTTTTCTACACTGGACACATTTGACTGCTGAACTTGCCACCAGAGCTTTTGTTTCCTAATTAACAGGACTGATACGTTTTCACCTTTAAAGGCCTTACAGCTCCCCAGAGTAATCAATCTACTGCAGCTCAATTACTGCACCAAGAACATACCAGTCAGTGAAGGAGACGTGACCAACTGCGGCAGGAGCACAGAGATATGAATATGCATAAACTCTAAGTGGCTGATCGAATCATCAGAGAGGGTCATGAGAATTTGCAGCAAAATAATGAGAAGAATTAATCACTGCAGATTCACAAGGCACTTAGGAACCAAGTACACTTTTCATGTGTGTGCTGGAGTTAAAGTGAAGGAAAAATTGGCTTTTAGCTAACTATGAGTTGATTCACATTCTCTAAAATTGAACCTATCCTTATAAGTAAGAAAAAAAACCACCAACAACTTTATTTCCAATAACACAACAATTAATATAATGGTCTCAGGGACCATCTACTATTGAAGTCAACAAATTTATAAATTCACAGCACTGGAATTCCTTATGGGTTATCCACATGTGTACATTTCACTAGAACATTAGAACTCACAAATGAGTTAAACTTCACATTATTGTGTCAAGTTTATATAAATAGATGGACTTTTTGCTAATCTGTTGAAAAATCACTAAAAACTGGCTTAAGAAAACTATGCTATATAAAATTTCTAAGTCACTATTAACTTTATTATCTACACAATACTTAATATTTTATTAAATACTTTTAAAAATAGTGTACCCAATGCCTTTAAGTAGTATTTTATGCCTGAAAAAATGCAACTAATTTCATTGCAACTGAAACCTAACAAATGGCTATTTTCCTTTTATAATTCCCATCACCTGAGTGAAGTAGCCTTTGGTCAATGCCACATTTACTTTCATCAACCTTTCTGAAATACATATTAAAGACACCGAAATATTTTTTATTCCCCTGGGCATATTATACAAAGGGTATTACTATACAGATGGGTTGTTTTATGTACATCATAGCAGAACATTAGTGTCTATCATTAAGTGATTAATGATGAACTTTAATACACAAACTTCTCCGCATTTAAAAACCAGTATGACAAATGTAAAATATTAGTACATTTGTTTTAAAAGTGTGGGGCTCGAGGCTGCAAATGTTGATTTCTCAAATGTGAGTATTAACTAAATACTGTTATGTCTTATTTGAAATCAAATGAAACTTCTAAGAGTTTTGGGTTTCACAGACATAATATCTATCCACTTAACCTGCAAAGCACTTCAGGAATTCAGAAAGAGATATACAGCAGTTACAGTAACTGGCAAGGATTTTCCTTAATTGTTCATTTCACTCTAGTACTAAAAATCAATCTCCATGTATGTTTTTCAAGACAGAGATGTAACAATCTGAAATATCTCTAGAACAAAGAAAAATATGAGGAATTAGCAACAATTAACTAAATAGATACTACAAAACCTTACTCTAAATCTAGTGCTTTAATATAACAGTTTTAACTTGAAACTTCTTCCATTTTTAGATGTAATTTTAACCTCCTTTTCTACTTCCTAAGCAAATTACGAGGAGGAGGGGAGGAGAGAGCGAGCATGCATGAGGGGGTTGTCTGTGTGAGTGGCAGTCAGGGACAAGCATGTGCACTAGGGAAGAGGCCCAGGGAAGCCTGCTTAGGGTAGCAGTGGTGGGAGCGGCAGACTTGTGCAGACACTCACAGACCCTGATGCTGGCGATGAATACTAGTGATAATGGCCCGAGTATCAGGAGAGAAAGGCACAGTATTTGCTGTTTAAGAGATATAAAAACACACTCCCAAGATACTTTTAATCATTATTCTTACTAGTTTTTATGTATATATAGAACGTTATTTCCTTAATGTCAGAAAAATGAACCAAGCTGATGGCATCCTACAGAAAAATTTCAGCATCACTTAATGCAATACTTTTAAAAGTTGATTTAAAACTTGCTGTCTTAAAGATGACTGCAGGTTTTGTGACATGTACAAGAATATATTAACCTACATTCCACATTTCAAATATAGTCAGACCTAAGTATTAACAAGTAGGATATAGAGAAACTCAACAGAACTTGTTTCACTGAAAAATCGCTAACAAATAATTTCATTATTAACACTGTGAAACAGTATCTATGCAGATCCACAATTGTGAAGAATAAACAGATTTCCTTGCAGCCAAATGAACTGATAGGCCTCATACTTTCCCATGCAGTTTGTTCTACTCAGTATCAGAAACCAGACTATCTTACCAGTAGCTCTTCCCCTTTGCCCTATTGTGATTAACTGCTATGTTCAGTTCTTCACCTTGATTAGCCATTATTTTGCTTTCCATCTCACATACTAATTGTTCAACCCTTGGCAGTAGTTACTACTTAAATGGTGTTGATAATACCCAGATATAAGTATGTTTTCAGGAACTTGACTTGTATAGCACAAAATAAAATAAACAAAAGCACTAAAAAATATAAATGCATTTTAAGTCAAATAAATATTTGGCAAGCACACAAGCTGATGTGTATCTTACCTATCATCTGACATTTATCCAAGGGCACCCATTAAATCATTACCACAATTTGGCACTTCTTTAGGTACTACAGAAGATCCTGGGAAGAGGAGGACAGAGTGCCTATTGTTGCTGAATCAAAAAAATTTAGTTGGGAGAATCTAAGCAAAGGCATATCTCTTTGGAAGATGCAGGAAAAATAAACATTCTGCACTAATTGATAGAGGGAGAATACATGACAGAGGTAGGCCTAAGTGAACAATGTGCTAATTTTCACAGCTGAGGTGGGAGAAAAGAGGCAAAAGGGAACATGGAATAGTGTATGTTATCTTTATTATGGTCTAACATTTTTAAGGCAAAATACTGCAAATAAATTCTGTCTACAATAGAGTAATATTTATTTCCTTATGTGACATACTGCCACCTCGTGGCAAGATAAAAATTTCAGCATGTTTTAGGTAAGAACTCAAAGTAACATATCATAGTATCATAGACAGTTTTATTTAAACATCTGGAACAGATGCTAGAGAGAAAAGTACCCCGTAAAATAGGTAACATTTTAGTTTTCTCTTAGAACCAAGAAACGTAACAAAGAATGTTTGATTTTCTCCTCGATTTCTAGTCAATGCTATGGACAATACAGGTTTTCATTATAATAACAGTATTTACTAAATTACTTACTACAGCTTTGTCACCATGCTAAATGATTCACACAGGTTTTCATTATTCTTGAAAATAAATTAAACACATAGAGAAACAAGAAAACTTACTTGCTTTCAAGTAAACCTGTGGGATGAGGTTATACCTATAAAAGTAGCAGATGGCTAAAGGTAGGGGCTAAAGAAGAAAACAGTGCTATCAATACTCTTTAGTGAATAAAACTATATTAAAAAGGCTAAACATTAAAAAAATGAATTAGCAACACAAAGTATACAGTGAACCCTAAAGAATAAAATACACTGAGATAAGACAAATATGTAAAGACAGGAAAAAAGAAAGCCTTATAAAAGAACATTAAATTTTCAAGATTAGGGAATTTAATGAAACTCCTTTAACTCTAACTTTATTCTGATTCTATTTAGCTTCAGTGGGAAGGGTTCATACGTCATCCAATACAGTAGCTTTCAAATGGTATTTCATGGAAATCCTGCAGAGGGTTCACTTCTTAGAGGGAAAAGGTAGGAAGCAGGGTAAGTCCAGTGCAGGAAGAACCATTTTCTTTTCTTTCCCCCTCAGTGTCCACACCAACACAAATTTCAAGGGAGAGCCCTTGGTCTTTCATTCTTTCATATGGTTTCCTATGTTTCACTGGAAGAAGGAGGCCACTGCTTTATCTATGGATTTCAACAACTTATTTTATAAACATGACTGAGACTGAAAAAGGAGAAATGTCTTGCCCAGGACCACATAGAACTGGGGCAGAAGTCAACTAGAATCTATTAGTAATACTCTGCCTCCCACATTCATCTCTCCTTTATTAGGGTCACTTATTTTTAACACAACTCAAAGAAATTCTCATTTGTTAGCAGTGCAGTTAAATTGAACATAAACAGCGTATCTCACAACTTACAAGAAACATCTAGCTTGAAATTATACTGAATTTCTAGTTTTACTTTTAGATGTATGTTAATATTTTTGATTATTTACATCCTTTCGTTCTTCTTTCCCTTTACAAAAAATAACATCACCAGTGAGTGCTTATTAAGAGGGAAAGGAGATGGTCTAAACAAATTCTGATCAATCTAGCAAGGAAATAAAAGTGGGGAGAAATCCAAAGTATTAGATTATAAAGGTTTGGGATTCACGGTATTAAGAATTTTCTGTTCTTAACTGTCAGCGATAACACATTCATTTAATTCTTTAGTAATTTAGTTCTCTCAATTAACAATTACTGAGTGCTTGATCAGAACCAGATACTCAGGATACTGAGGTAAATATGCATTTTTAAAAAGATTTATTTATTCATGCATACAAGAACTGGGGTGTAGTCCAGAGGTGTGGGGTGGTGAGAGGATTCACCAGAGATAGAGTGGGGAGCAGAACAGGCAGACTGACTGAAATACACTGCTGAGGGGAGCAGTGGGCAAGGCAGGAAAAGTCTGCTGTGCCATGTGGCAAACTCCCTGGTCTGGGGATCGAACTTGTGCTGCAGTGGCTCTGGTTAGCTTCATGGTACTGAGACTTAACCCACTGTGCCACCTGGGAGGCCAAATATGGATGTTTTTAACCATATTGATGTGGTAGTACAGGACAGATGTAAATCTCATACAGCAACATAGCATGAAAATGACAAGAGTGGTTTAAAGGGTAAGTTGACGTGACCACTTCTGATGGTAAAAACTGTCAAGAGAAAAAGCCCTGTGAGTAAAGGATAAGAAAGTTTCCACTCATTTATTAGGAAAATCAAGGGTAGAAAAGAGCATTCTGAACAAAGGCACACTGGAAGCTGGGGGCAGAAGACTTGTGAGATGAGGTTAGAGATGGGCCAACAGATATTAAGAAATTCTGAATAGGTAAAAAGCAGGTGAGAGACAGAATTAGAAGTCAGTTTAGAATATGAATTTTAAGGAGTTAGAATTATGGTAGAAAACGGGGAGACTAGTAAGGAGTAGAACAGTAATTCACCAAAGAAATGAAGACTTGACAAATTAAAAGAGTGGCAAAAAGCATGAAAAGCAAATAGCAAGCTTAATATTTACTCTGGAGAAATTAACAGATATCATAAATAATAGAGTGAGAATGGTAAGATGTTTATAAAGATGACTCTACTTTTGGCTTAAGTGACTAAGATGGCAGAGTATGTTGTGAATTGAGATAAATGAAAACATCAGATTTCAAGAAGGGAATGAAGAGTTTATTTAGACACAGGATATGTCATATACAGTGGAAGGTTTAGGTAGTTGGCAATGTACGGAACTGTGCACCTATATATGAAAATACTCTATTAGATAAATGGCCAAGGGTGTGAGGGCATAGTATGCAGATATCAGCATGATTATTGTGCAATGTTTAGCTACCCTACTTTAGAAGCAGAAAAAATAGATGCAACTTTCAAGGTTAGTTTGTTTTGGATCTTCCTTGAACTTCCCTAAGGTGATGGCCAAAAAAAGGGGTAAAAAGCTGGTGCTATTCAGCAAATTTGGTCCTCCAAGCCATTGAAAAGAGTAGTAAATATGTTTTTAATTATGCTATCCTCACAGGAGGTTGGAAGTAAAGGTCAGATTTCAGTTGAAAAGTTGTGCAGTAAGTCTCAGTACCTGTGACCTCACACCGAGAACAGTTTAAGGGGACAACAGTCTTTAGTTTATAGTCACATTCCAGATTTATAGAAGCACCTGCCCTACACTTAAAACACAGCCCAAGGCAAGTAAGACGTCCCCTCATAGCAAACTAACTGTAGATTTTCAAGTACTGGGACAAGACACAAAGATTAGCAAGAGGCCTTGAAATTGTTCTTAGCTACTAAATTGTGGTCAACTTCTGTATTTTTCTGAGACAATGAAATCCATCCATCTTATCAGGTTAGGTGGCTTGACAGGTCACACAAATTGTCTTAGGGTTAGTTGGCTGTATTTTCAGCTATCAACTGGCTGTATCTTTTACACTTTAACAATTAAGCCAGGAATTTCTAGTCCTGATTTTTCAAGTTTAAGATATTTTTAATCTAACACATTTGCCTTAGTTTTTTTGTTTGCATGTTTTTCTATTTCACATAAATTTCCAATCTTAAGTAAAACTAATGAACATGGGAAAAAATAACCTATCAAACTGCTAAAAGATGAAAAAGAATATTTGACAAAGTGACAATTTGGCAAATAGCAAGCTTAACTGTTATTCACACCACAGTCATCAGTAGTTTCCAGAGTCAATGTATTCCTGTGAGCTTGGTAATGTGCAAGTCTTAAAAATGAAATGTTAAATTAGAGGGAAAATACAAAGAGAAAAGCGAAAGGGATTATAGAAGTATATACATGGTTTCTGGGGTGTCTTGAAATCTTCAAACAGATGGAATGAGGTTTTTTGGGAAAGAGATGCTTTCTTTAGTCTGTCATAATCTTTGCTACAGTTATTCCTGTGTCTAAAAAAGGCTTTTTATAAACAAAGATCTTAGGCGACTACTGGAGGAAGTTCCTGATCAAAGGAGGAGGCAGTACATCTGAGATTTTTTTTAAAAGATTTATTCTTTTATTTAAGCATACAACAGCTGAGGTGTAGGACAGAGGGGTGTGTGTGTGTGTCGGGGGGTGGGGGGGAGGCGGAAGAGGGGTGAGAGTATTCACCAGAGACAGAGTGGGGAGCAGAACAGGCAGACTGACTGAAGTAAACTGCTGAGGGGAGCAGTGGGCGAGGCAGGAGAGGTCTGCTGCACCATGTGGGAAGCTCCCTGGCCAGGGATTGAACTCATGCTGCAGTGGCTGCAGGCAGCCATATTTCACAGTGCTGAGACTTAACCCCCTGCACCACCAGGGAGGCCCCTACATCTGAGTTTTTAAAAATGCTTAGGGTAGACAGTTTAGGACAGAATTCCACCTACAAGCTAACAAATAGGATCAAAACATAACCTGAATACAGACTGAAAAGGAGCAAGGTTGAAGAATTAAATACTTAACATTTCAAACATTTGTTATCTAGTATGTGGCAGAGAAGTTGTGCTATGTGTTGGGAATGCAGAGAAGACAAGACAGTCTGTGTCTGTAAGTAATTGCCCTTAATGGCAGACATGATAAACAAGGGTCATGACAGTGTGAAGACAAACTCATGTTCAGGATGATACAGGAATGAATACAGTAAAACAAGTAAATTACCCAGACTGTGTGTGGCTGGTGATGGAGGGGGTCAGGTTGGATGTGTTTGGTGTCCTAACATTTCAGAAGAGGCATTATATTTGACTATATCCTTTAAACTCAGGTAGGAAGAAAGGGAATTTCATGTGCAAGATCTCTCTCTCCTCTGAATGAGGGGAGAGTATCAAACACTCACAAGATGAATTCTTTTGGGTTTAATAAGGGGAACACATTGTGGGAGGTTGACAAATAAAGGAATTTGTCTTCCAAACTAAGGAATTTGATTGTGAAGCTGTGGGGAACCACTGCATGGTTTTAATATATAAAATTGGGGAGTGACACTCAATTTCCATTTTTAGAACGATCCCATAAGCAACAGTGTAAAGGACTGAAAAATGAGGACAAGGACTTCAATTTGGATACAATTATAGAGAAGGATGATTTGGAGAGGTATTTAAATGGTAGAAACAAGCAGACACAAGTGAAAAGTGATACATATTAACTGAACAAAGGGCTGCAAAGGGGCAGGGCAAGGGGAACACTCTAAGATACAGGATATTGAAGACTGCAAACTGGAGTGGAGAAGGGCTATCAGCTCAGTGTGGGAGTGTTAATCACGGAGGGTCTGACCACTCATGCAGAGCTGTCCAGGCAGTAGTAATCAAGAGGTCACTTATTTCGGTGACAACTCAACATGGAAAAAAGAGCTGGTAAAGGATTCTGGGAAAGGTTAAAGAGGCACAAAGAGGAGAAAATAGCATCCTGAAGCTAAGGCAGAAGAAAGACTACAGAAGAGTAATCCAAAGCATCAAATATCCCCAAGGAATTGTTCAAGGTAAGAACAGAAAAGCACTTGTTAGGTGAGGCAATTATGAGATCCAAGGTAACGTTAGTCATGGTGGACGAAGCTGGACTGTCACCTGAGGTGTCTTAAAAGTAGCAAGGAGATAGAGACATGTTAGGAGAAGCTAGGAAAGAGCACATCAGGAGAGCTGGAAATGACAGGTTTGTATATTTAAGATGGCTGAAACTTATCTATGTAATTATATGCCAAGAGTGAAGAGCCTGCAGAAAAGGGGATTATGATGCTATGCTGATAAGGCTTGAAGGAATTTGTCTCTGAGGAAACAGCAAAGCACTCTGCCAGATTCTTCTGTTAGGTGACAGAGCTAGCGGAATTTCATAGCTGCTATAGTCCTCAGGTGGTGAGCCCAGGACCAGCAGCATCAGTGTCAGTGAGCAAATGCAGGCTATGCTCTTAGGACACACTCCAGACCTGCTGAATTAGAATCTGCAAATTTAGCATCTCTAAGTAATTGCCCTTAATGGTGGACCTGATAAATAAGTGTCATGACAGCGTTAAGACAAATTCATGCCCAGGATGATACAGGAATGAATACAGTAAAACATGTAAATTACCCAGACTGTGTTTGAGAAGCACTAATGTTTGAAAAGCACTGCTCAAATACAACTGATTTGGAAAGTCTTTACGAGACAGTAGAGCTTAAGAACATAGTCTCCAGACCTCCAACTGCAATCTATGTTAATAGTAAAGAGAAAAAGCAAAATAATTCATACCATCATTCAAATGTTACACACACCTTGTCCCTAATTCCATTTTTTTTTGGGGGGGCAGTTATATCATACCTGCAAACATCTAGATTAAATGAAAGTCAATTTTCCCTAATAGTGGTTCTCAGAAACGAATATAGTATTGTGAATTCTGATTTTCTAAGGGAGATCTACCTCTCCTCCTAAACTCACCAGACCATGGGACCCTTTTGCTGAAGCAATCATTTTAATTAAAGTTCTGTGAAGAACAGTTTTCAATACTGCTATTCTTCACTACATGGCACAATATTAAGGGAAACAGATGGGGACTGAAAAACCTGGGTTTGAGTCTTCCATGGAAAATGAAGATAATGTATGTTAAAGAATTCTGAAGTTATATAAATACATGGCAGCACTATTATTTCAGGTTCTTGACATGTCCTATTCATTTGAAAATATTCTTCAGAGCAATTTTCCACATAGAAGACATTCCTTTAAATCCTGATATCCTTTATTTTTAAAGATTTATTTATTTATGCATACAAGCTGGGGTGTAGGCGAGAGGTGTGGGGCGGTGAGAGGGTTCACCAGAGGCAGTGGGGAGCAGAACAGGCAGATCAACCGAAATACACTGCTGAGGGGAGAAGCGGGCGAGGCAGGAGAGATCTGCTGCACCATGTGGGAATCTCCCGGGCCGGGCATCAAACTCACGAAACTCACGCCACAGCTGCCGACAGCTCCACAGCACCACGCTTAACTTGATGCGCCACCAGGGAGACCCTAAATTCTGCTATCCTTGTGTGTAACTTGATCACTGGATTCTAGCTAGAAGGAGCTCCCTGTAATCGTTATACAAACTGTCATGTCATAGGACAGAGGTCAGATCTTCCTAGAACCTTTAGAGTGAGGCCCGTTACAACGTTGTGGCTCTGGAACAAACCGCTAGAGGGACACGTGAATCTGATGGGGACCAAAGCCAGTTAACATGCAGACACGATTTCTTGGTGCTTCCAAAGACTTTCAAGTCTTAGTGGAAAATGCAAGTTAAACCTAATATGTAAAAAAATAGTAGGTCTTATCTAATAAATTCTTCTTCAAGTAATATCCAGTTTTAGCATAATAGGACATCATTTTTATGTTATTTTAGAAAATAATTTTAAATATAGTTTTGGCACCATTTTTATTTAATGATTCCAGTTCAAGATTGGCAGCTAAATTCAGGTAAATACAAAACAGCTGGCTCACCATATAAAGTTCAAGATATAGTAAATAGAGTAGTGCTGAATGATGGTTGCTAGTAAGTGACTGAAGAGGAAAGAAGGAGGTGTTTAGTACCGGTTGAGGAATATAATAAACTTGGATCTCGGCGTGAGTATCACCATGAAGATGCTGAAATAGCCAAGAATATTAACTGTAGGATTCATAGGTCAGAGAAGTCCATAAAACAGAAGTGGTGTTGCTTAATAACAGTACTTTACAGTCTCCCAGGTTGTCACTGAAATGAAGCATTTTTAAGATTGAAATCAAATCATCAGTTAGTCCTTAAAACTAACTAAAGAGACATATATCATACTGAACTGTTGATACTTCATTTCATTAATTTAAATTTTATCCCACTGTTCTCTAGTTCAGTGTTTCTCAATCTCAATACCGCTAACATTTTGAACTTGATAATTCTTTGTTGCAGGGAGCTACCTTGTGTATTTAATCTCTAACACTTGAACAGATTCTTCATGGGTGAAATCTTCAAATGAGTAAATTAGCAGTTACCTATTGTAAACCTATTTCCAGCAACAGCTGAACTAATGTTGGTAAATGTTACTATCTTACCTGCAAATTTTATAGACAGAGCATCTCTCTAGGTTTGCTATGTAAAGTAAAACGTTATTCTTATATGCTGTCAAGTTTTAAATATTGGCAACAACTGGTAAAACATTAGTTGGTGCCTGTAGGAAATGAATTAAGGACAAAGAGCGTCTCATCAAATTTAGATATAACAACTTACTCAAGAAAGAATTCTTAAATGAAAATATCAATGCTGTTGAATTATTACAGTCAATTCCTGGGTTCAAGGGGTTAATTAAAAAAGCTCTAAGCATCATAATAAACACACACCCAATACTTACTATGTCAAAGTTGCTGCCTAGGACCTCATTTTCTGTTATCCTTACAACAATGAAATTCTTCAATCATCTGTATCCCAGAATCCCTTTCTTCAGGTGCTTTTAAGATTCTTACACAGAAAGTGGGAGCTAAATAATTACTCTGGGCAAGCTATTTGTTTTCTTAGCCTCACTTTTGCTTTTTGTAAAATAGGAGTGTAGGAATATGTTTAACTTAGAGAAAATTAATTTGTCTACTCATCTCTCTGTATAGTATATCCAAACACACAGCATAAGAACACGATGTACTCAGAAAACTCCAATGGTTCCGGTTGATCAATGAAAATAACTGAGATACAGCGAATTTTATCTATTTTTAAAGATAGCAAATTCTCAAGCTTTGTATAATGTTACATAGGAGTAATACAACACTTTCCTTATTTAAGCAGAAATGTATACAAATAAGCTACTAATGTTTAGTGTCTTGAAACATTATCAAATTTTATTAATGTTCATTTTTCCCTTCTCTCATAAAACTTAAAAAAGATTTTAGGGAAGATTTATATAAAGATGTTTTAAAGCATTTTGGCTTCCAGAGAAGGCTCAGAATAAAATATAAGCATCTGATATAAGATGAATGTTACAAGGAATTTCAAAGGGAAGAAATTTCCCTAATTTATAATATTTTCAGGCTACCTGAGACTAAAAATCTTATGGAAGACAAATCAATAAATGAATGCGCGCGCGCGCGCGCGCGCACACACACACACACACACACACACACACACTTATATACACATATATAGCTTATCTATTAAATAAAGAGATAATAAACATTTAAAAAGGGTTTCTATTTACCTCTTCTACATTGGAAGCAGTCTTAGCAGAAGTTTCCATGAAGATAAGTCCATGTTCTCGTGCAAAAGCTTCACCTTCTTCTTTTTTTACTTCTCTTCTGGATTCTAAATCACTTAACATAAGGAAAAAAAGGGCAATGTTATTAACTAACACAATACAAATGTATACACCTATGGAAACTACTATGAGACTCAAAGTTGTGCTGACCATTTCAATTAATTTTTAAAACGCAATAACCAACTGCATTACTCTTGAGTATTAAGAGGGTGCAGGTATCTACAGCACACTGTTTAGTTTCAAAACACTAACAGTAAAAAAGAAGATTATTCATGACAGTCCAACAATGCTAAACCAGAAGAAACCGAAAGGGAACATCTAGTCCAATCCCCTGCCTTTGATGATAGTGGCTTCCCAAAGAAGTGAACCACTTTTACTAAAAATAATTTGAGAGAGCTGAACTATACTAGTATCCTCACCCTTCAACCAAACTGAGTTTCTCTGTGTTGTTAAAAAGCAAGTTGTTAAAAAGTAAGTCACTTTCATGGTTCTCTGAAACTATTATTTATTTAGTAAAATCATTTAGTAAAATCCAAAGTACCAAAGAAACACTAATGAGATTAGTAATCCACATTAGCGTCCCAGTTTCTTTGTAAAGTGAAACTGGGGGGTGGGGGGGGAGAGACAAAGAGAGGGTGGGGGGAGGAGGAGAGGGAGAAGGAGAGGGGGAGAAGAGGACAGGGGAAGAGGAAGAGAGAGAAAGAAAGACAGAGAGGGGCGTGTGTGTGTACGCGTGTCTGAAACAGAAATTTTAAACAAAGTATAGGTTTTTATTATACTGGAATTGTATAAATGAAGTAGGAGGGAACAGAAAGTCTCCAAGTTTGTATTATGATAAAACTTTACTATTATAAAGTATTTCAAGCACACATGAAAGGATAGGAAATATAGTAACCTTGTACTTTCATCTAGCCTTGACACATTATTTCGACAGATTTAAAGATTTGGTTTCTTTTGAGAAAATAAAAAAATTATAGTTGAATATCCTCTTTTATGCCTGCCTATTCTTCATCGCATTCTCTTCCCTCTTAACCTCAAAGGGAACCACTACTCTGTGTGTTGGGTGCTTTCATTCTCATGCATGTTTTTATATTTACACTCATCCTTTTAGTCAAATAATACACACAATTTTGGTTCACATTTAAAAACATTCTATAATCTGTTAACTTTGGGTAGCACTATTCTTCAGACTTACCCACATAATGTGATCTAGTTTCTTAATTTTACACAATTTTTGTGTGCCAAAAGTTGTCCAGGATAGTATTTTTTTCAAATTATGTTATGACTCAGTGAACTGTAAAACCAATTCATTAAGTTATAATCAGAAATTTTTTAATAAAGGAGAATAGAAAATATTAGAATGTCACTCACTGTTTCATGGAATTTTTCTTATTTATGTAGGTATACAAAATTTATGTAGTAGATCATGATGTAAATGTATCTCTTTTAGATCAAAATAAAACATTTGAAAACCACTGCACTTCAATAATATATACACTAGGTACAAAGTTACTGCTAAAATAGTTGTAAAATTTATATTCTTAGCAGTAATGTTTAAAAGTTCCCAGTGAATCACAGCTTCACCAGCACTTGTTAAGATCACACCTGTTAATATTTGCCAGTCTGATGACTATGAACGGCATCACAAATTTATTTTAATTTGCTTTAGCTGATTATTAGTGAGTTTCATAAATGCTTATTAGTATCCTCATTAGAAAATTAGAAAATACAAAAAAAAAAAAACCCAGCAAAAGTCATTCATTCATTCAACAAATATTTATTGCATGCCTTTTATAACTCAGGTATTTCAGTAGGAACTTGGGATGTATTTGAACAAGCCAGACAAAAAAATTTGTATTTTATGGGGACAGACAATAACAGTAAATGAGTGAAGTCTACAATGTTTAGTGTGAAAGTGTGGAGTCAGCAGAAACAGGAGTGACAGGAGAAAGTTTATGCTATTAAGTAGTCTTACTACAATTGAGTTACTTTAAATTTCTTTTTTCTTAGTCTTTTTATTTATTTTTTTTAAAGATTTATTTATTTATACATACAAGCTGGGGCACAGGCCAGAGGCGTGGGGCGGCGAGAGGGTTCACCAGAGACAGAGTGGGGAGCAGAACAGGCAGATCAGAAATACACTGCTGAGGGGAGCAGTGGGCAAGGCAGGAGAGGTCTGCCGCACCACGTGGGATTCCCCCCGGAATGGGCGTCAAACTCACATTGTGTGCTGCCAACAGCTCCACAGCGCAGTGCTCAACCGCTGCGCTATCAGGGAGGCCCTTAGTCTTGTTTTTAGATCCAAAAGTGAATGTTTTACATATACTCATAATCATGCTATATATGCAACTCTGTGTCCCAATTTTCTTTAGTGAATATTAACATCTATGTCATACATCTTTTTCACTTTCCACTAAAAATGCCATTTTTAGTGCCTAATAATATCAACCCAACCAGTGGGTATTTCACAATTTACTTAATCATTTCCGTACTGTCAAATGATCAGAGTAACAAAGTATGTATTAGGTACTGTGAATGCATTTTACAAGCATTATCTCATTCTATTCAATTGACAGATGAGGAAACTGAGGCATAAAGAAGTTAACTGAAATTATTTCCAGTTTATTCTAGGCAGGACTATACCGTATCATTCAAATTAAGTTATTTTATGTGATTAAGTGAACATACTGAGGAACTTTTGGTAAAATATGGAAAAAGCCTCATTAACCCAATGTAAAATAAAGACAATGTTTCAACTTTACAAAATTCACCAAAAATTGTGTAACTTCAAAGCTGGCTGACTGGATAAACTATGTTTACAAAGTTGCCATATAGCAGTTCATTATCAGTCACTATCCTTTTGTAACTGAGACTGCTGTGAATGATTCCTGGTGGCTGCTTTATACTTCAGCTGTTAAAACTATTCAGTTAAAAATATTTTACAAATTATAAAATACTGTATAAACGTTCACCCAGTGGAATAAATGCTTGGGGGAAAAACCACTCCAAAAACCTGAAATGTTGGAAAATTTTATATAAAAGGAAAACCACTGTTAATTTAATGTGCTATGAAATATTAGAGGTAAGATGAGAACATAAAAAGTAAATTAAACTTGCAAATATTATATAGCATAACTAGGTAAGGATAATTTATCCAACTATTATCTGAGAGGCCCCTATGAACCAAGTCCTATCTTGAATCTAAGAATAGACCACCCTATAAAAAAAATATCTAATCCTCCTTGGCCTTGTGGCGCTTACATTCTAGTAGGAATTAAAAAATGGGGGGGGGGGGATGGGAGAGGAGAAATACTAGGAAGAGTGATGTAGTAATGTGTTCCTGAAATTCAGACCCCTCTTTTTTTTTTTAGATTTATTTATTTATACATACAAGCTGGGGTACAGGCCATAGGTATGGGGAGGTGAGAGGGTTCACCAGAGACAGAGTGGGGAGCAGAACAGGCAGATCAGAAATACACTGCCAAGGGGAGCAGCGGGCGAGTCAGGAGAGGTCTGCCGCACCATGTGGGACTCTCCGGGCTGGGCGTTGAACTCGCATCGCTAGCTGCTGACAGCTCCACAGTGCAGCGCTCAACCGCTGAGCCACCAGGGAGGCCCCAGACCCCTCGTTCTTAAGAAAAAATTGATAATTACATAAAATCTTCAAGGCAATATCCTTCCTCAATTATATTTTATCCTATTTTATGCATATGATCCATCTTATCTAAACAGTCCCTTATTTAGGGATATTTAAAATTATCCCCAGTTTTCCACTACCAGTATCTCTGATTATAATTGCATTTGCCAAGTGTTATCTTAGCAAAGCAGGTTAAGAATGCATCATGTTTGAGGGACAATTTGGACCAAAAAGAAAAAAGAAAAAAGTGCCTTAGTATTCATGATTTTTGCTGCAACTCTACTTTGGCCATTTCCTCAGTTTTCCAGGCATAAAATCACATTGCTATCTTTGAATTTAACACCCAAGAGTTCATTAAGTTTGTTTCATTACTCAAATATCTTTCCTAAACCATTCTCTTAATTTATGCTATCTTTTTTGTTGTTGTTGTTTAGGGTTTATATCATCACCATAAATTTTTTCATTTTTGTAGACTCTGCTTTCCACTTTTTTCTATAACCAATTTAAAATGCCACAGTAAGAAAAATCTGTGTCATCTGTCACTCTGACTAGGTCACTGCCCTTCTCAAATCCCTTCCCTGGCTCCCTACTGCTTAATGCATCTAATTCAAAAATTGCTTATTCCCTGTTTCCATGTCTACCCCAATTCACTTCATTTAATAATAATCACCTCATTTATCTCTGTTCACTTCCATTCATTCTTTGCAAGTCATACTTTTTCTATTTTTCGTTTCTCCTAGTTTGTTCTTTAAAATTTCTTTCCTTAGCCATTATTCTAATTATAAGGACTATCCATTTACAATCATTAGAAATGCCTCTTGTATGTACTATACTTTTCCTTTTCACATTTAGACTATAAGCAACTCATGGACAGCAACCAAATTTAAGCCCCTGGTAAGCTGCCAGCCACCATGTTTCACACATAAAGAAAACACTGGTAAAAGTCTAAAAATCTGCTTAATTCTCCAAATAGTATCCCCTTATTATTTCATACATCATTACTGCAATGTACAAAGACCAAAGCTTTCCTCTATTAGTATTAATGTTAAAAGATTTAGTGAGGTTATTTAAATGAGGAAAGAATAACCAGGAAAGGCCTACGTGAAGAAGCCAGAAAACAACACTTTCACTTACATAGAGCTAACCTGGCCTTTTACAATGGAAATATCATTTAAATAAATATGTTAACAATACACTTTGATTTCTATCAAAATAGTACTTTCTAGTAAAATAAATTTCTAAAGTAATATCTATTCAGTATAGTATTACTTGCTATCTTATTGGCTTTTGTTTTTATAATTTTATTGAGGGCATAACTGACATGAAATACTATATTAAATAAAAATCTGATGAATTTTAACATATGTGTACATTTGCAGCCACCAGCCTCCATAGTTTCCTCATACACTCCAAAGTAATTCATCCATTTTACCCCCAGTATTCTAAGCAATTAATGATGTGCTTTCTGCCACTCTAGTCTACATTTCCTAGGATTTTATGGAATCACATAGCATTGTCTTCTTTTTTTGTTTGGCCTATTTCATTCAGTGTAACTATTCTGAGGTTCATCTACTTTGTTGTTTGTATCAACAACTCACTCTTCATTGCTGAGTGGTAGTCCATTGCAGGGCTGTATTAGTTAATCTGTATCCACTTATTTTTTTAAAGATTTATTTATCTGTGCATACAAGAACTGAGGTGTAGGCCAGAGGTGTGAGGTGGTGAGATGATAAACCAGAGACAGAGTGGGGATCAAAAGAGGTAGATCTACTGAAATACACTGCTGAGGGGAGCAGCAGGAGAGGCAGGAGAGGTCTGCTGCGCCATGTGGGAAGCTCCGTGGCAAGGGATCAAGCTCTTGCTGCAGTGGCTGCGAAAGCAAGTGCTGAGACTTAACCCATTGTGACACCAGTGAGGCTCTGTATTCACTTATTAAAATTTGAGTTGTTTACAGTTTGGGACTATTACAAATAAAGCCAAAAAATTTGTGTATAATTCTTTGTGGACAGATAAAAATATGTTTATCTCAGGAAATACCTAAGAGTGAAATGGCTGGATGGCAGAATGGCAGATGTATAGTTAATTTCTACAAATTGTTTTACAAACTGATTGTATTATTTTATATTCCCTCAAGTTGTGTGTGTGTGTGTGTGTGTGTGTGTGTGTGTGTGTTTTGGTTCCTCTACATCTTTGCCAGCATTTGGTATGTTACATTTTTTAATTTTAGCCATTTTAGTGAATGTATAAAAGTGTATCATTGTTGGACTTAATCTGCATTTCTCTCAAGATCAGTGGTTTAAATTTTCATGTCCTTACTTGCAATCTGTATATCTTCTTTAATTTGTATATCAAATCTTTCGTTCAGTTAAAAAAAACTCAGTTGTCTGTTTAATAATGAATTTTAAGAATTCTTTACATAGTCTAGATATAAATTTTCTGTCAGATATATGATTTGCAAATATTTCCTTCCTTGCCTGTAGCCTGCCTTTTCATTTTTGGAACTGACTTTTGAAGTGCAAAAGCTTTAAATTTTGTATACATATAATTTATTGATTTTTCTTCCCTTTGATGATTTTTCCTGTCTTATTTATGACAGATTGACAAAACCAGCATCACTAAGATTTTAAATTTTTTTTCTAGAACTTTTTATGGTTTTACTTTTACATCTTACATTTAAGATCTAAAATCCACTTCTAGTTAATTTTTAATATATGATGTGAGGTTGGGGTAAGGTTCAATCTTTTGCATATGGCTATTCAATTGTCTTGCACTATGTTGTGAAAAAATTACCTTCTCCCTCCCCCTGCCACCCCCGAACTGCCTTGGAATCTATGCCAAAATTTTAATTGACCATATATGCATAGGTCTACTTCTGGACCTTTGACTCTTTTTCACTGATCTATCTGTCCATCCCAGTGTCAGACTAAGCTGATTATAGCTGCTTATTAATAAATTTTGAAATTGATATTAGTGAAGAGAGTAAAGCCTCCAATTTTGGCCATTCTATGACCTTTGTATTTTCATATAAATTTAAAAGTCAGCTTGTTAATTTTCAGCTCCTAAAAAGAGTCTGAGGAATTTTGATTGGGATTATACAATCAATCTGTAGGTCAATTTGGGGGCTAACATTAAAAATAACTAGTTTTCCAATCCATGAACAACATGTATCTCTCCATTTAGTTTTTCTTTTTTTAAGATTAAAAAAAAAATTATTTATGAATACAAGCTGAGGTTAGGCCAGAGGTGTGGAGTGGTGAGAGGATTCACCAGAGACAGAGTGGGGAGCAGAACAGGCAGATCTACCGAAGTACACTGCGAGGGGAGCAACAGGTGAGGCAGGAGAGGTTTGCTGCGCCATGTGGGAACCTCCCTGAGCTGCAGTGGCTCTGGATAGCTTCATAATGCTGCACTTAACCTGCTGTGCCACCAGGGAGGCCCCATTTAGTTTTTCTTTTTTGAGCAGGGTGGTAGGGTATCATAAGGAGTCTACAGTCATCCAATATAGGAAATTTAGAAAGACAATAGCACCCATAGTTTAGAACTGGGAGATGAAATAGCTGTGGAGAAAAATAATACATATGTTATGTTTACAGACTATTTATTTTTTAACTGATATAAATGAAAATAAATTGTGCAAAGTGAAGGTGTACAATGCGTCAATTTAATATGTATATTTCAAGATTTATTTATTTATGCATACAAGAACTGGGGTGTAGGCCAGAGGTGCAAAGTGTGAGAGAATTAACCAGACAGAGTGGGGAGAAGAACAAGCGGATCTACTGAAATACACTGCTGAGAGGAACAGCAGGCGAGACAAGAGAGGTCTGCTGCGTCATATAGGTTAGCTCCCTGGCTAGGGACTGAACTCAGCCAACAGTGGCTGGTGATAGCTTGATAGTGCTGAGACTTTAACCCCTGCACCACCAGGGAGGCCCCAATTTGATATTTTTATATAATGCAATATTATCATCACTGGAACTTTAGCTGACACCTCTATCATGGCGCTAAATTATCATTTTGTGTTAAGAACATTGAGAATCTCCTGTCTTAGCAACTTTGAAATATAACAATAATGTATTTAGCATTGTTAATCATAATGCTGTGCCTTAGATCTCCAGAACTTAGTCATCTTCTGATTGTAAATTTGAACCATTTGGCAAACATCAACATTTTATTTGGCCAGCATCACCTACTCATTTATTTACCTTATTTATTTCTCTTATTGTTTTAATATCTGAAGGAGCTGTAATAGTGTCACTCTTTTAATCCTGATATTGGTAATATGAGCTTCATTTTTTATCATCAGTATCTGTTTTATTTATCTTCTCAAGAATTAGCTTTTCTGAGACATCCAGAATGTGAGGGGGGAGGGAAAGAGAGCGAAGGGATGAGAAAAGGGGGCGAACACAATGGTGGAGGACTATGGATGCTTTGGTGACCACACCTGAGGGGAGAAGTCCTATACAGTTAAAATATTAACAAGGATATAACAGTGCTACTTCATTAAAAAAAAAAAAACAAACCCAAAACCAAAAATATATTTTGGTTTCAATGGTTTTATATTTATTACCTCCTTTTTTTTTTCTTTTGCTTCCTTTGGGTTTATTTTCCTCTTATCTTCCTAGCTTTAATCTTAAAATGAAAACTATGAAATTAATCAACTTTTATAGTATCTCTAACTAATACTGCTTTAACTGTATCCCACAAAGTTTTCAAAGGCTATAGAAATAGCAATTATAGAGATAATAATATAAATAATTCATGTCTACAGAAATGTAAACTATAGCCTATGGAATATAACAATCACTCTGTGGATATTATTCAGTTTTGTATCCATTTGTAAACTCATTTCAGCATTGATTATAAATATGTGATTACTCTGAGTTCTTTTTTGAACTGACTAATATCTTACTGGTTCCCTCATTACTTAGAAAAATTTACAGCTTTGACATGTGTTCATTTATTAGTGAGAAAAATTTAAAGATTTGACATGTGTTAATTATCTAAAGAAAGTCATAATTGTAGAATTCTAAAAACAGATCTTTAAACACTATTTGAAAATCCTAAAGAACGAATAAATTCTGTGTGTAGCACTTTATTCATTTTGTTACCACTGTAATAATATTCCACTAAATTAGTGAAAAGTTCCCACACTCTTAGAAGTTTACAGAATCTGTGGCCAGTAAACTCTTTCTCCACCTATTATCATTTTAAATATAAAGCAACTGGATATTCACTATAATGTTCCCTAGAATATGAAAGTAAAGACTGACAAAACATTAGGATAACACTAATATAGACAAGCCTTAGAGATAAGTTTAAAAGTTCTAATGTGATATCTACTAAACAATATTAAAAGCACTTTAGGACTTTTTAGTAGAAATATATCTGATTAATCTAAGTATTATAGTAATCATTATAATTAATCATATAATATCATGAGGGGGGAAATGCTTTTCTGAATTTAACATAGATATTATTTCTAATGCCAAGTATTTAAAACTATTTGGATAATATTTAGCGGCAATCTATTCTTTAGATAAATCATTGAATTTTATATTTCTAATCAGATAAAACTCCCTCAGTTTATCATTAAAGTACATTTTTCAACAAAAATTATTTCAAATAATAACTTCCAACAATGTTTATTATCTTTATTTAAAAACCAAAGCAAACATTTTAGGATTTCTGAAATTTTGTACCTTAAGAAACCAATAACTTACATTTAGACAAATATACAAGAATTCACATTAGCAAGATAGCTAGTCTTTAGATAAAGAAAAAAATAGAACACTGAAACACACCAATTACAAGCAGTGAAATCGAAACAGTAATCAAAACCCTCCCCGAAAACAAAAGCCCAGGACCAGATGGCTTCACAAATGAATTCTACCAAACGCTCAGAAATGAACTAGTGCCTATCCTACACAAACTCTTTCAAAAAATTGAGAAGGAAGGAATACTACCAAATATGTTTTATGAAGCCAAGATTACACTAATACCAAAACCAAACAAGGAAACAACACACAAAAAAGAAAGGCCAACCTCTCTAATGAACACTGATGCAAAAATCCTCAATAAAATCCTAGGCAAAAGAATCTAACAATGCATCAAAAAGATAATTTACTATGACCAAGTGGGATTTATTCCAGGGGCACAAGGATGGTTCAACATCTGAAAATCAATTAATGTTACCCAACACATGACAAAAAGAAAAATAAAAACTATATGATTATATCAATAGATGCTGAGAGAGCATTCGACATAGTTCAATATCCGTTTATGATGAAGGCCCTCAAAATTCTCGGGATAGAAAGAACATACCTTAACATAATAAAAACTGTGTACTACAAACCCATAGCCACTATCATTCTCAATGGTAAAAAGCTGAAAGCCTTTCCCTTAAGATCTGAACAAGACAAAGATATCCACTCTCTCCATTGCTTTTTAATATAATACTGGGAAGTCCTAGCCAGAGCAATAAGGCAAGAGAAAGACATAAAAGTAATTCAAATAGGGAAAGAAGATATAAAACTATCACTATATGCAGATGATCTGATAATATACATAGAGAACCCTAAAAACGCCACAGAAAAACTAATTAAAATAATCAACCAGTTTAGTAAAGTAGCAGGATACAAAACCAACACATGAAAATCAGTAGCCTTCCTATATGCAATCAATCAATCTGAAGAAGAAGAAATCAAGAAAGCCTTCCCTTTTATAATTGAAGTAAAATCAAATACTTGGGAATATACCTAACAAAAGAGGTAAAGGACCTATACAAAGAAGGTTTTAAAACATTGTTAAAAGAAGTAGGAGATGACACAGAAGAAATGGAAAGACATTTCCTGCTCATGGATTGGAAGAATTAACATTATCAAAATGGCCATCCTATAAAAACTTCAATGACATTCTTCAAAGAAATAGAACAAATATTGATGAAATTCGTATGGACCCACAAAAAACCTTGATAGCCAAAGCTCTCTTGACTAAAAAGGAGACTGGAGGCATCACACTCCCAGACTTCAAACTGTACTACAAAACTATAATAATTTAAACAGTATGGTACTGCAACAAAAACAGACACACCAACCAACAGAATCAAACTGAAGACCCAGAAATAAACCCACACATTTATGGACAACTAATCTTTGACAAAGGAGCAAAGAATATGCAGTGGAACAAGGATAGTCTGTTCAGTAAATGGCGCTGGGAAAACTGGACTGCTACATGCAAAAGAATGAAGCTAGACTACTACCTCACACCATGTACAAAATACAACTCAAAATGGCTAAAAGAACTGACTGTAAGACCTGAAACCATTAAATAAAGAGAAGAAAACATGAGCAAAACACTATATGGTATACATCTCAGTAACATCTTTAAAGACACATTCCCCAAAGCAAAGAAAGTGAAGGAAAAGATGAACAGCTGGAATTACATCAAACTGAAAAGCTTCTGTACAGCAAAAGAGACATTACCCAAAGCAGACACCCTACTGACTGGGAGAAAATTTTGGCACACAATTCAACTGATACGGGACTGATCACAAGATCTACAAAGAGCTAACGCAACTCAACAAAAACAAAGTAAAAAATCCAATCAAAAGATGGGCAAAAGAGCTAGAAAGACACTTCTCCAAAGAGGAAATGTGATAGACGAAAAAATACTCAATGTCACTTATAATCAGGGAACTGCAAAACAAACCCACAATGAGAGACCACCTTACACCAGGGAGAATGGCACATATTAAAACAAGAAACAACAAACATTGGCGAGGATGTGGAGAAAAAGGAACTCTTCCTACGCGCTGCTGGTGGGAATGTAAACTGGTCCACCATGGAAAGCTGTGTGGAGGTTCCTCGAACTACTAAAAATGGAGCTTCCGTATGACCCAGCAATTCCACCCTTAAGAATCTACTTCACGGACACAAAAAAACATTAATTCAAAAGGATACTTGAATCCCTTATTTATTATAGCACTATTTACAATAGGTAAGATAAGAAAACAACTCAAATGCCCCAAAATAGATGACTGGATCAAGAAGATGTGGTATGTATACACAATGGAGTATTACTCAGTGATCAAAAAAGTTAAATTCATGCCATTTGCAGCAACATGGATGGAGCTGTAAGGGATTATGCTCAGTGAAATAAACCAGAAAGAAAAAGAAAAATATCAGATGGTTTCACTTATAGGAGGAATTTTGGGGAACCAAATAAGGGAGCAGGAAAAAAAATTAATTAAAAAAACACCAAAATTAACAGGCAACTATAAATCAGAGACATTCTTCAAGGGAAGGGCAGGGAGAGGGATCAAAACAGGGGAGGGAAGAGCACAGGGATTATGGTTATGGTGCATGGGTGAATTGGTGGTAGGAATTTTACAGGGACTGCACCTGAGAGGAGAAAGCATACATTGTACAAAAAGAATGACGTAAAATATATATTAAAAAAAAAAAAAGATATCTAGTCTTTATCATTAATACAAAAAGTTCTTAATTAATCTTTTTACCTTTTATTTCCAATAAGCATAATGACCATGTTGGAATTAGAATGCTGGCGGGCATCTTCTAACCAGGTTGTCAAGTGGTTGAATGTATCTCTCCTAAACATAAATAATTTGATTACTATTTTTTAATTATTTCCCCTAGTAGTATATCATAAGCAATATACATTCCACTAAAAATAACTATTTTTAGGTATATCCAGTTATGTAATGAAAAACATTTTAAATTACAGTAGCTGAATTTAAAGTTTCTATATATAGTTCAGTTTAGAAATTAAACGTAATCCAATGCATAAATAATAATTACCAAATTGATCAATTTGGCAGTGCTAATTCATATAAGAAAATAATTTCATTGCAGATTACTGTAGTAAAAATAATTAAAGACACAAATTTAAAAGACAAATAGTCATGGCATAAATGCAAAGCTATACCTGTATTACTGGTAACCATATTTTAAAAAAAAAAATTCTCTGCAATGACCACTGAACTGAAAAGAATTCAAAGTTCTCACCTTGTAATATCATATACTAGTAAAGCCCCTGCTGCACCTCTGTAGTATGACCTTGTAATGGATCGAAAGGACTCTTGTCCTGCCTGTGAGGAAAGAAAAGGTTAAGAGTTTCCTTTAATAAATGGTTCTCTACATTTTCTTATTATTCATATGTAAAACACAGGCTGGCAGGGAAGATATGCATAAAGGAAAAGAAGAAAACTAACTATACTGTCTTAATAAAAAAGTCACATAATACCACTATTGCTCAAGTCAACCAGACACACATGCAATCTTCTGAGCAGTCCCTCTCACCACCACCAGCCTCCCCCCCATCACTAAACCTTTTTTGGCAATCCCTGACAACCCAATTTACTGAATGGCTTCACAATACATGAATCATTATTAGAACACAGAATGGACTCCTAGCAACTAAGCTCTGAAGACAAATTTGAAAGGAAGCAAATAACCCAGAGCCTCACATTTGAATTCAATAACCCCACTCCCTGGGGCAGCTGTTGACACTAGAATAAATAAAGCTCATTGTAAATAAATGATGAATGACATCTTTACGCCCACCATCTGCTGGTGTAAAGGTTGTTGGAAGGCCAAGGATGCAGATTTTATCAGTTATATCATAAACTGCAGTGAGCTTTCAACAGTCATCAGATGGAATTCTTTAAGCAATCATTTTATTATGAAAAACAGAAAGTGGTTCTGAATTGAATTTATATAATTTTTTCTATACACTTAATCAATTTTCCCTGTATTTGATATATAATGCTTGTCAAAAGGCAACAGGATGTAAAAGTCATCTTTATAGCCATTTGTGAAAACAGACTTCAGAGATTGTGCAAAATTAGCTAATTTCTTTTTTACAGAATTCACCTTTTTTTAAAAAGAAAAGCCAAGGGACAGACCTATTGCCTCTGAGTTTAAAATTAAGACAGGCCTTATCAAATGTATTCTTTCATTTTTAATCACTTCGAGAAAAAATATGAATTTAAATTAAGTAAACATGAAATCTGTTCAGTTTTTGTATTAAATATTAAATTTTGTATTCAACTTATTGAAAAATATTTCAGTCTGCAGGTTCCGAGTTCTGATCTTTCAATGTAAACATTAAGCCCCTTCCATCTTCAGAATTCACATATTAATAGATAGCTCAGGTTCTGCCTTGTTCCAACACTCAGCACTCCGTAATTCCTTGTTTATGTTGGTCCTCCTACTACACTCCCTCCCTTCCATACCTCCCAAGCCCCAGTGCCTAGCAATGGGTCTGACACACAACCATCATGCAGAGAAAGCCTGTTGAATGAAAAGAATCCATCCTAATGTCTTTGTCAAATGTGCAAAATGGTCATTATTCCACCCCACCTAAATAAGAGGACAACAGTGAATCCTAATATGCTAAGATGCTGTAAAAATTATTGTTCCTATGTGGAAACTGTCAAGCCCCATCTTGGTTACTCATAAGCAATTCTGGCACTTGGAATAATGTCCTCTGCTAAGTATTGAGAAAACATCACATAAAGGGCTGTAAAAATACCCAACTCATTAGACAATATGCAATTAAAAAAACTAGATGACACCAGCAGTATGTATGGGATTACTTTTATTTTCATGTAACCTACTGAGGTGCATTCTTTTTAAAAAGGTCCTTTCAAATCCAAGTTAGAATGCAAGCATTATCAGAACTACTTTTTAGCATGGGAAAATTAAAGAGAACATTTTTAAGTGATTCATTTCATTGTGAATTATATACACCAAGGGAAAATTTCATGGTAAATAAATATTATTTTATGACTTCAAAGTAAAATTCAGATTTTATCTCCCGTAACTAAACAGTGAGCAAAGGTAAAAGTTCTTGCTAGGAGATTCTGTGGGATGAATTAAACTGAATACAATGCTAAAAGAACATCACTATAAGATCTATAACTTCTATTAATAGTTAGGAACAGAAAAGCCTGAAAAATAAAACTTACTTTTAAAAAGCATACATCCATATACCATTTCATTTCTCTTGAATTGTTCTACAAAGAATAAACATGCTGCAATGCAGAAATAATCTACAGAATGCATTGTTTTTGCACTGAATTACAACTTGATTTGTCCAGCAATTACAAAATCAAACCAAAACTCAATAAAAAACTACACCTTACAAGACTATATATGTAGTGGTGCATCTTAAAAGCTATGATTACTTTACAATAAGCAAAGATCAATATACATAGTAGTTTCCAAGTTATTGTTACCTAACGTGCACACAAAACATCCCATACTCTACGTCAGCTCTGTTTCAATGGCACTGGTAGGCCGGAAATAAATCTTGCCCAGTAAAGTGTTTTACTATGGTCTCACCAATTATAAACAATCTGCTGAACAACAACCACATAAAACTTGCCCAATGGTTAATTATCGTGATCAAACTAAAGCAAATAATCTAGTTTTGAAAAAGCATTTGAATTAAACCTGCGCCAAATCTGAATAACCTCTTTTGTTTTAAATAAAAAAGAATGCTAACTTAGGAAGTATAGGTATTATTTTTAATTCTCTTCACTATGAAGTGTTGGTCCAAAGAGATTTTAGAAGTTTGAAACTGAGTAGGATATAGAAACTCTTTGATGTAAGAGATTTCCAATAGTAGCTAAGGGTATAAAGAAAATGCATTTAATGAAACAAGAGTGATTGGCACCAGAAAAACTTATTTAGGGTAACCGGAGTGACCATGAGCTTATCAGTTCAATACCATAGATCTTTGATTTCTGTGAAAAATCACCAAGATACCCAGATATGCAAAAGCACGGAATAGAACAAACTGGCTTCGAGAGTGAGCAGATACTGTTCATCTATAGTGATGCTTAGGATTAAAATCATTCAAAGAATACTTGTACCAAACTTACAATGTTAGAACTGGTAAGTCAAATAGATACCTGCCCCGTATGTTTAAAATTTACTTGTAAATGCTAGATAAAGATTCCACCAAATTGACTTCCCCACATGTCTGTGTCTTTCTGTTGGTAATAATTTTTGTAGTAACAAGGGTGGCAACCTAATGCCTCTTCCTCTCCTGTTACCTCCATAACATGTAACACAACTTTACACACATTTAGCTATTGCTCAAAACTTTCCAAATTCCCAGATCTCTCCTCGTTTCTCTAGAACTTATCCATTAGTCTTGCTCATATAGGCCATTTCCCCCCATGATACCTTGTCCATATTCTGAATATTCCTGGCTTTTGTGACTGTTTAGTTCTCTGCCTAAAAAACTATTTTCTCCTCTCTACATCTAGCTCATTTATAGTTCATTTGAGGACCAGCTCAATACCCCTAACTCTCTCATAAAGCTAAGAAGTTTATCATCCATTTTCTTTTCACAAATCCAAAAGCACTTCCATGCAATCACTTGGTTCTAATACTATTGATTTGATAAAGTGAACACAGTACTTCAATACTTACCTTTTTCCCCTTTTGGTTCTCTTTGAGGGACAGCCTAACTCAGAATACTTAAGTATACCTACAGTAGGCACTTGAATATGTTATCCTGATTGATCTCAAAGAGCCAATAAAATTAGAAAATTAAGATCTGAGAGCAATTACTTTCACTGTTAGCCATTTATCTATCAAGTACAGCTACATAGAATCCAGCTTAGAACCAAAATGAAGGATAAAGGAATATCTAAGTAGCCAAATGAGTTGTTCATAGTGCAAGCATGAAATTTCAGATATTTTACTGAACAGACTCAAAAATCTAAACCTCTGATTAAGGAATTGGTATCACTGAGGAAAATGGTGAAATCCACATGCATAAAAAATAATTCTGTTTTACATGACAGATTAGTAAAGATCAAAGATTGCCTTAGTGTCCAGAGCAAAGATGAGAAAAGTTAACCTAAACTATTTAATTCTAGGTTCCTTAAGGGAAACTCCTGTGTAAACGAGGATAGAGCCAAAGAAGAAAAATGAAGGCTACAAATAACTAGAAAGAAGAGTAGATATTGAAACATTTTAAGAATATTTTCTTGGGAAAAAAAAAAAAGACTCTAAGGCTACCATCACTGATTTCAGATTCTTTCAACACGGTCATGTAAGATAAAATGGAGTTATGAGAGGTGAGAAGTAATCATTAGAGGAGTATGAAATGTCTGGGATAGTTTCCTGTCCCTGGATTGTTAAAAAAAAAAAAAAAGAAAGAAAATGACAAATAGACAAATAAGGAGGCAGCTTTCAAGAGCTTTTCAACTCCGAAGACTGGGGAATGCGAGTAGAGAGGAGAGGCAGTGGCAAAATGGTTTGTAGGCCTTTTCCCTAGCCCTACTGAATTCTTGTGAATAAGATCCTAAGAACCCACTGATATATCAAAAATACTCACTTCTTTTTTCTGGTAAAAGTTGGGTATAAACTGACCTATTTTACAAAAGATCAAAAAAATGCATATGATTTTCTGAGAAGATGCTCTTAGAATATAGTTTCACTTTTATTAGGTGGGAAGATCTCGCAGTCTAAAATAATTTTTAGATAAGCTGAGTAGATATATAGATTTAAAACATCCACACTACAAATTTTGGGGGAGAATAACATTTATTTGGGTATGTTCAGAAGATTATTGAAAATGTGACAAAAATCAAAAGATGAGTAAGAGCTGGAGCCCCCCTGGTGGTCTAGGTGTTCACGTCTCAGCACTATCACAGCGATGGCCCACAATAATGTCCAGCCAGGGAGCTAACCCACCTATGGTGTAGCAGCAGACCTCTCTTGTCTCGCCCGCTACTCCCCTCAGCAGTGTATTTCAGTAGATCTGCCTGTCCTGCTCCCCACTCTGTCTCTGGAGAATCCTCTCCCTTACCCTCAACCCCCACCTCTGGCCTTCACTCCAGCTCTTCTATGCAAAATTAAATAAAATCTTAAACAAGAATGATGAGTAAGAGTACAAAAAAGGTGGGTAAGGGCTGCACAAAGGTCTAAGAGTGAGAAAAGACTTTTTATGTCTTCCAGTCCATGAAGAGGAACTAAAGTTTCTTTGACTTACCCTGAAAAAGAGACCAAGTATATCACTTTTGACTTCTGATAAATGAAAGAAAAGTTACACAGGGATAAAGGAAAGTTCCTTAAGGGAGCTACTGATACACTGTTATCACTGCTTCCAGCAAAGCCAGAAATATCCCTGGCAACTTTACTCATTATTTTCAAGGAAAGCAAAGATAGTGATTGTTGAGACACCACCCTTTGTTTTGGTGAATAGAAACGGATACATAATGGATGACAAATATCTTAAAATACTGAGATTTAGATATTGGGAGAAAATTTATTTATTTAAGACTGATAACTGTAACAATTAGGATTATAGAATGGTTTTATAAATGTTCTGGTATGAACTTTACTTCTAAAGCTGTATCTTGCTATCCAAATGTACAGATATCACAAGATGTTAGTAATATGAAAAAATACGTATGTGCATACAATAATACATCACAGATATAACCTAAGTGTGAACGAAACTTAATGTGTGCCTGATAATGTCTACTGACAAGTTTTTGAAGTTAGGGATTAAAGAAAGAAGAAAATCAACAATACAAGAAAAGCCTGCAAGGCAGAGACTCAAGAAACAACTTGCAAAAGTAGTTAACAGAGTTTTAAAAATATTCCTTAATTTCTAGCACCCTTCAACTGGAAGTCCTAGAATTCCGTTTGGGGTGTCACGACGTCTTCAAATGTACCACAGTCTCTCCACTTCAGAAACAGAGGAAAGACAACTGTCCATCTGCTCTTCCAGAGGAGGTGTGAATGAGAGTATTCTAGTTCCTGTTCATACTATCCAGAATAAGTAATTACTATAGATTTCTTTCAAAAGATAACTGCAGTGAAGAAACAAACTCAAAAAGCTAGACAAAAAAGAGGCTCCTATCAAAAGAAAGCATGACTAGTTAACCTACCAAAGAAACAGCTAGGGAATGATTAAAATTTCAAAAAATGGGGGCCAGGGGTGGGGAGAGGAGGAAATCATTTAGGGGAACCCCATAAGGATAGAAGAACAACTGAATAAACCAAAATAAACTACAATGAGGTAGGCTATGCCTAAGATGTGACATAATTGTCATTATTCTATTAATCTTTCCTTTGGAAATCACACTTTAGTAGATATCTCTTGAACGTAACCAATGATCCTTCAAGTTGCTTAGACAGAATGAGCAAACTAACTCAAAAAAATTTATCAAACACTGTATATATTACTGAAGTAAGGATACAGGATACAAAGGTGAATATGACAAAGATGGCCCTTCCCTTCAAGAAGTTAATTCTGGGGAGGGCACACTGTGAGCAAAAACAAGACAATGGATCAGAGCTATAACGGACATATGCATGAAATATCATGGGGACAATCAGTTATGCCGTGGCGGTCAGACAGGTTCCACAAGAGTTGACACTGAGGTGGTCTTAAATGGAAAAGGGGGAAAAGCACTTTGAGAAAAAGCAAGTATGTATGCAAAGTACAAGATCTGAAAAACATTTACTGAAGAAGAGCAAGTCCTCTGGGTCACACTACACTACACTGAAGGATGTGTATCGCACAAAGCTTATTAGCTAATAAAGCAACCTAGTTTATATAAAGCAAGCACTGTAAAAAAGCCTTTTAATATAGAAGTAGAAAACACTGTCTTTTGGTTGGCAATTATTAATTTTATATCTTTAGGAAAAAATGACTCCACATGATTTCCCTCCCTCTTTTCTGAGCAGTTTTGAAATCATGTTGCCTAAGAGCATATACATTAAAAAAGGAATGAGATGCTATAGGCTCAGGGAAGAACATTCCTTTAAGAGACAGTTAAAGTATAAATCTTCACTGAAAAGAGGATGTAAGAAAACAGGAGCACCTACAGTCCAGCATGTAACCCTGGGACAGAGCAAGATAAAAGTGCAGTTTTCAATTTCAGGGATGACTGAATGTTTGTAAGAAGCATAAGCAAACGTAGGTCTTTCTTATGCATCCAAGTTGGGAAAATAAAGAGTCACTCAAATCACGTTCTATGCTTTAGATGAGAAACTGCCACTAAAACTATAGTATGGTATGAAATAAGCATTCAGTCAACAAAGGGTAACTCCAAGTATTTGTGACCTAATCAAACCTTTAAAATGAATCTATAAACTATCAGGTTAAGTGTTTCTGGTACAGCGATTTGTATTTTACTTCTTATGTGTACTTTAGATATATTGTTTTTCTTAAAAGCATTGTTTTAAGGAGCATTTTTATTTAGACCGCATAATTTGAGCATTCACTCCAGTATGTCCATCAACACCCAACACCTGGGGTATACGTGCTGAAAACACTGCATAAGAAAAACTAAATCTTTTCTGATACATTTCATCTCATGGCTTTAGGAATGTTAGTTTATATTAGGAGTAGAAACCATGACAGGCATAAAATAACATTAAAACAAAATATACACATAATGTGCTTTTGCAAAACAACTTTATTGAAGCCATACAATGTATTTTTGTTATGCTTACCGTATCCCATATCTGAAGTTTTATCTGTTTCCCATCAATAGTTATCATTCGAGCACCGAACTCTACACCTGTATAGAGCAGAAAATGGTCTGTTACACCATTGTGGGAATATATTTCACATTTAAGGATTTAGAGAAAGGATGTCATATTACCAAGACTAGTTACCCCAGCAGATATACAGATGAACTTTATCAAAGTACCTCTTATCCTTACGAAGTGTATGAAGAAAGGTGTATAAGCCTAGGCAGAGGTGCTAATAAGACATAAACTAAGAACACAATCAAACACTAAGATATTTGAGGCTGGCATTTCAAAGACTCCATTAAAGGTCTTCATATTACACAGGCTCAGTAACAGAAGAAACTAGAAATGAGATTCAAGAACCATAATTACTAATAACAAATATTAAAATGTCCTACAAAACCTAAATATGGTATAAAAATCACTAAAACGTAACCATGAATTTCAACATCTTATCTTGGTTCCCAGAATAGATTATCAAATAGGAAAGAAATCTCCAAGTTTCCAGGAAAGAAATAGTTCCATGAATAAAACAAACACAGAAGAATTAAGCATAAAACTTTATATAAATGGGAACTCTTAAATGCTGTTCTAAAATTTGCTTTCAGTCAGTAATATGTCATAGACATTATTCCATATCACAAACATCTTTGCAAATCAATAAATATAAAAAAAAACTATTAAAAAAACTATGCATTTTTGTTGGCTGCAAATCAATTGGGTGGTATTTGTGTGCATGAGTGCGTGGGCACACTTTACTAAACTGGTACTCTACTGCTTCAAATTTAAGTTGTTTCCAAATTTTCACTAGTTAATTAATGCTGAAATAAACTTTCTGAATATGCTTTTCAACACGTGATTATGATGTTTTGGAAACAGGACTGCAGGTCAAAGAAAACACAAACTTTATACTTACAAGTAAACTTGGAGTTTACCACTTTGGTTTTTTACCCTGCATTTATCATCTCTTTTTAAAGTAATCAGTCAACAAAATAGGAGGAGGAGAAAAGGGGGATAATTCCAGAACAGCAAATAGCTTTGAAGAAGATTCTGAAAGAAGTATATTGCTTATATCCTATCAAACCATTATTGCTTGGAATGTGTTCTATCAGTATTTAGATCAGGATTATGGTAAAGGGAAGACACACATAGTCCCCAAAAGCCAGATGTCATCCTGGCAGAAAAACAGCTTCCAGTCGCCTAGGGAAGGGCATACTGCCCAGTGTCTGAATTCCATGTCAGCATCTTCAAAATGTAATTAGGAGGGTGAGCTAGAAAGGCAGCTTGTTTTCCTTTATTTGACTTGGAGTTTTAAAATCTCCATTTTAATACTTATTCCATCTAAAAGTAGAGTAAAAACCAAGAAGCAGAATGCTTCTCAGATACAGGAAAGCAAGAGAAAGGAGACCCAGGAGTCACCATGTACTAGAATGAAAATGCAAAATTGTAAAATTATGTCATATAAAATCATTAGTGTTTACATATCTACCTACTTATGTGTGTGTGTATCAAAGGGTAAGGAAGGGGGACTCACAAAACAACCATACAACAGTTTATCATTAATGACATGAATATGAGAGTAGCTGAGGGAGAAACTTATGACTAAATAGGGTACATAGTATGTACACTGCAATAACGAGCATTTAAAAGGAATGTACAAAAGTACAAAATTCTGAGTCAATAAGATACCTGACATAGTGGAAATCTTTCCATAAACCTACTGTTTCTAAGTAACAGGCTAGACCGAGAAAAATTCTATTTTTCCTTTTATTGCCATGGATGGACTTTTAACCACAATCCAAAACATCTGCATTGTCCACTGAGAATCAAGATTTCCTCAATGCATGATGTCAAATTTGACAAAAAGCAACGACAAATTAGAAACAGAGCTTGACTGATACAATGGATGGGCAGGCAAGACAAACTAGGACAAAAAGATGCTCTTTTTCTGAAATTGGCATTTTGAACAGCAGGATAAAGATACTAAAATTGATTAGCAATCATTCTAGCCTAGCGGATGAAAGGCTTAGATCACACTGCTGCAGGACTGCTGTTTCCTGACCGTGGCCTCTAAAATGGCTTTGTTCCTGTTCATTCCTAATTCTCCATCTCCACCTTTCTGTGGTATTCAATATAAAACTCTAGATAGTCTAATATATTCCTTTTGCTTAACTTAGTGAGAATTGGGGTTTGGAATATTTGTATTTTTGTTCAAAATAAGCAGGTGGAGGCTGCTGAAACTAAGTCTTTTAAACAAATATTTTACCTTTGAAAATATATGGAAAAGCTGTCAAGAGCTATTACTGATAACTAAAAAATCACGTGTTCTGTTTTCCTATCACATGCAACAAAATTCTTTTCCACTGCGTTCAATGCAGGTTTTACCCTCGTTCTATCTGTGGCAAAAGAAAATACTCAAACCTGAAATGTCCTGGAAGTCTCAGAAACAAAATTAAAAACCTTTTTTCTTTCAGATTGATGAAATATTTTTATTATTTTCCATATATACAGATACTTCATACACTGAAATACACTTCATACACACTTGAAAATTCGACTTAGAAAGGCTCCCTTATTTTGTGGGCTAAACCATTATCTCCTATGCCCTTGGGGTTCTCTCCCCAGATCTTTTTTGAATTAATAAGCCAGTATGGCTGCCAGGGAAACTGTGCAGCCAAAGGCAAGGTCTTATTTACCTAACATTGTCAGAGAGTGAGGCTTACTTTTTCAGATTTGTTATTTACTTCCAACCTTCTGGAACAAAATACTCTGAATGAAAATACATATTTTCTAATTATCACTAGATTATTATTATCTTTGTCCAGAAGTATTTGCATCCTCACATGGTAAACATTTATTAACATTTATTGTGTCATCATGGTAGAGTTATTAACTTTCTTCTGTGTTTTAGTTTTCTTACCTGTAACACAGCAAGTGATGTTCATATCATAAGAGTCCCACCTTCCCCCCCCCCCCACCCCAGATTTATAAAGGTAGACCAGTGCCCGGCATACCTGAAGTATTCAGTATGGTTCCACCATTAAAATTTAACACTGGACAGCAAACTTTCCACACTACCCCTTATGTAACTAATGATGACAGCTCCTATGGGAAGGGGCCACCTGTCAGAGACAGGTGATCATGGAGGGGCAGAAGCAGAATGTGGTTCCTTTTCCCAGGTGGGACTTGTCATTTACAAGCACACAGATGAACCTGGAGGGGACTACACTGAGGGAAGTAAGTCAGAAGAAGAAAGACAAATACCAGATGATTTTACTCATGTGGGATATAAAGAAACAAAGGAATAGACAAAACTAAACCAAAACAAGCAAATCCTAGAAATCTGACCACACAAATGAGGTCACCAGAAGGGGAGGGTGGGCATGATAATAAGGAAGGGAGGGGGCCCAATGGAATATGCTGGAGGATTATTGGTGGGCACTTGATGGAAACAAGCATCTTAGAGGAGGTGTGAACCTATGTACCCCTAGATCATCTGAGAGAGATACTGAGTAAACAGCTGAATATGCATATATGGGAAGAAGAGAGTCCCAGTTGCAGTAGGTTCAAGAAAGAATAGGTGGGAAAAAATTTGATTGGATATATGTAAAAATCCCTTTTGCTTTAAGGAGAGAAAAGATGGAAAAGAAAACTGAGTTATGAAAAATAATCAAAAAGGGAAAAATACACCTGGGAGGAAAAAACAACTGCTGAAGCAGTTTTCTGGAGTAGACCAAGTTTATGGGCATGTGCCAAGTTATGGGCACAAGTTAACAGGCAAGTAGGATGTCATTTTACAGTAAACCTATGAAAATGACATCCTACTTGCCTGTTTCTAACTCAAACAGAAAACAAGATTATCATTTAAGAATGAAGATAGAAAAGCCGCTATAAGCTTAAAGAGCAAGCAGGCATAATATAATTATAAAGGAAAGTAGAAAGTGAAAGGAATTGAAATAAGATTTAATTGTGGGGCAGACAGAAATTCGTATCCAAGAAATCGAGTAATTAGCAAGGCTGTGCTTTTTTCCATGCAGGTATGGAGTAGAAGTAAGATTTAACCTATGGGTTAACCACAAGAAAATGATTAAGGGGACAAATATGTAGAATTATAATGACATAATTATAGTGTTTAGAATTAAAGCTGGATAAGGAGGGGAGTAAGAATACGAGAGAGGTGAGAGTAAACACATGCTAGGATCAATGGGTTATAGGTCTGATGGGATAAATAAATCATTGTTAGAACCTGAAGGTGTCAACTGGAAGGATGGGAGAGATAATTAAATAGCCAAATGTAGAAAAATGAAATTCTGAAATGGTTCTAGATATTGGTGGTAATGATAAGGTCTGGGTGTGACTACTGGAATAAGTACAAAGGCATAATGGAAGCAAGATCACAAGCAGAGGTAAAGGAAGTGAAAGGTCAGGGTGTATGTGGATGTGCGCATACACGCACAAGGTCTACGAGACAGTAGAACGTACCACTAGCTGAGTAATCAGTACTAAAAAATCATTGTTCTAATGAATTTCAACCTTCAATGCTCATATGACTCACTTGGAGAGCCTGTTCAAATGCAGAATCTGGTTCAGAATATTCTTTAACAAGCCCTCACATGCTACTGATGCTGCTGGTATAGTGCAGTAGTCTTTGAAACATCCTTTGAATAGCAAGACTAATTTGGATCTTTAATCAAATGTATTCAGGAAGCCATTTAAAAAACCACTACTTTGATTCATATCATAATTCCACTGAATTAGTCAAAGGGTAAAGAATATTCCAATTTTTCCTCACCTTTTACGGTCTTTTCTTTCCTCTTTTCTGTTTAATACTTCTTATTCATAACCCAGTTTTACCTTTATAACCTTTCTCTCAGGGTAAAGCAAGTATGCAGCAGAGACAAGATACTGTCTTTTGTCTATTTTAGCAAATATTCCATGTTTCTTTAAAAGGAATGTGCTAATGACTGCCTATACTGCTTTTATGTTTGAAAAATAATTGGTGTGATGGGCATCCAAAGGAATAGCAGCTAGGGTCCAACCAGAAAAACAAAAACCCAACTTAACTATTTAAAACAGGGAATTAAGAGTAGGGAAATGATTACAGTAAAGAAAGATATTAGCAACGGCAGGAAGCTGCTACCATGTTTAAGTGAGGATGGGAGGAGACAAAAAGAGAAACCAAGGTTACTGGCGCTCAGAAGCCAGATCAGCAGTGGGCCTTTCAGAAGCTGGGGCTAGAATCATGGAGAACATAGAGTGAACCCAGGCAGAGTGCAAAAAACTTTGGTTTCACTCTTCTTTCAGCCTCATATCTAAATCCTTAGGGATGCCAGGTGGTATAGTTATGTGAATTACTGTTTTCCAAGCAACTCTCTTTGGTCTACTTTCTTACCTCTCTCCACAAGTATAGCCTATGCCAATTTTTGACTGCAGGTTCAGGCCCTTCCTCTCTCATCATGTATGTTATCACAACTTAAAATTTACGTAAAAGCTTCAATGAAAAGGGAGGACACTTTTGATTAGTACTCTACACTAACACAACTGTTTGGCTAGTTGTTTCATATCTAAGTGATGGATACCAAGGTTTCAGATATATTGAACAAAGAGCAGACATTACATAAAAATGAGCTCACCAAAGTTAAACTAAGTCAGGAGAATCAGCCTAAAACAACAGTACCTGTTTTACTCATCATTATTGCAAATTCTTAAAACTATCACAATTAAAACAGAATCTGAACATTTTTGTTGCCAGTGGACAGTAAGGAGATTTCAATATATCCACAAAGTACAGGCTACTTGACTGAGAACTATTAAAGTGATCCAGTAATTTTATTCATAAACTCTGATCTTTAATTTGGTTAATCCACATTCTACTGACAGTGAGTTAATGGTATCTAGTGAAAATAAGCAATTACTGGCTAAAGATATACCAAGTCAGCAGTTGTAAAGTCAAAACTTTAGACTTCGAATTACTTTATTTTTTCATAGTTGACTAACTTCCAGTTGTTAACAGTTTATTAAGACTAATCCAGCTATATTCTTTAGTTTTCAGTATAACTGTATAACTGTATAAGTTAACTGTACTTTTTTTTTTTTAACAAGTAAGGACTCTGCAACATATGCTTAGCTTTTAGCTTTTCATGCATTTTAAATTTTCTGCTTTTGCATGTTACTGAGTAATATCACTAATCATATCTGTATTTATTGATTATTCCTGAACTGTCTCAAATTTTTTAAAAAATGAAGAAATTGACGTACCAGTCTCAGTAACTCTGTAAGAAGGATATTACTGCTATTCTCATTTTTGCAGAGAAAGACAGAGGCACGCAGTGATGAAACGGTCTGCTCAGCTAGTTAGTGGCAGTCTTGACCAGAGCGCTGATGAGCTGGTTCAGAGCCTCAGCTCTTATTTCTATGCTGTGTTATCTCTCAATCATTTCTTTCATCATTAAATACACTATCAATATACAGCTTGTTAATATTAATGTCTTGTTACAGTTCAACCACTTTAATAAAGTTGCGTAACATTTTTACTATACTTAAAAAAAATTGGAGACTAAATTCCACAAGGCAAAAAACCTAGTTATCACTGAGTTTTTCCAACAGAAATTATACCATATTCCATTTCCACTATTCAAAATGTTGAATGCTTCTCATTTCTTTTGTAAAACTTACCAATAGTAAGGTCATGCACTGGCTGAAACCTCTTGTCTGTGAACTGTAGCAATAAGCATGATTTACCAACACCTGAAAGTAAAAACAAAAAAAAAAAAAATTAAGAAACAAAATTCAGAGAACTTAAGAAACATTTTATAAATGCACATGGAAAAGAGGTAGTCAAGGTTCTGGTGCACTGAACAATCTACATTATTTCTCAAGTGCTCTAATTTCTTGGGAAATCAGAGGACTGATGATTTAGGTAGAAAGTATTAAACAAAGTAACACATCTTTTTCATTCAGTATTCAGTATTTTAATCTTAAAAAGTACAGTACATTGGGGCCTCCCCAGTGGCATAGTGGTTAGGCACTGCACTGTGGAGCTGTTGGCAGTGGAGATGCCAGTTCGATGCCCAGCTGGAGAGATTCCCACATGGTGCAGCAGACCTCTCCTGCCTCGCCTGCTGCTCCCCTCAGAAATGTGTTTCCATCGATCTGCCTGTTCTGCTCCCTGCTCTGTCTCTGGTGAACCCTCTCACCGCCCCATGCCTCTGGTCTATATCCCAGCTTGTATGCAGAAATAAATAAATCTTTTAAAAAAAAGTACAGTTTTGCTATGTAGACAAAATATTTAAAAATATAGTTACTTCCTCTTTTATAGTTTATTTTATGCTACTACAAGTAAGTGTTTGGGATCTACTTTTCTGGGAAAAGCTACTTGCTCTATCTTCTGGCTAATTTATTTCAGGATCAGCTCTAGTCTGAAGGGTACTCTTCACTCTTGCATCAAATTTCCCCTCAAAGTCATGAGTAGCTTCCACATTCCCAAACAAAAGACAAATCTACATTCACCCTACTTGCCCTCTGAAAACTTAAATGTTGAACACCAATTTTCTAAACATTTACAGGACCTTACCCTCACACTAGACCAAGTCTATTTAACTGACGGCATTTCTAATCATTTTCAGGACCTTATCCTCACACTAGACCAAGTCTACTTAACTGACTGCATCCTGCACTTCCACAAAGCATCAAAGGCAATAATCACTCATTTATTCATTCAAAGTCTTTACTGAAAAGCTACACCAGGAACTTGAAGATACCATCACACACACACACACACACACACACACACACACACACACACACACACACACACACATAAACAGTTAAGGTTCCTCCTTACAGACTAGTACAGGTAGACAAAATAAATACAACAAATGACCAAATAATCTATAATATATGAAACATGAAATTTGAAATAATTATAGTAACTGCCATTTGAAAGAAGATAATGAAGTATAATGAATGAATAACTGAAGAGACTTAATTTAGAGTGCTGGGTTAAAAATAGTCTTTCTGAAGAAGTGACACTTTACGCTAGTCAATGTCTTCTAGATTATAAACTCAATGAGAGGACAGTATCTCGTGCTGTCTTTCTGACAGCAAGGAAGGCACTTAATACTTTTGCTCAACGATTGGTCCTAGTGTCAGATGTTATAAAGACTGGCAATATATCCAGTAACAAATAGAGGAGACATTTTGTATATATTTTCTGTATTTTATGAGATATATTATTTGCTCAATTTTGGGGGGAATGTTTTAAGATTCTAGTTAACTGAAAATAAACTGAAATTTCAAAGCACTTGCCCTTGTATTTTTTCTTATCAAAGATTTTCTTTTACTTTAAAAAGGCGCAATGTCAAACTCATTTTATCAGATTTCTAATTCCTCTGAATTGCTTTCTAGATCTAGGGTAGAAAAGAATATTTTTTTAAGTGTTAAGGTTACAAAAAGGTGAACAATTGAGATATGAACCATCAGTTCTTCTTTAAAAGTAGATTATTCTTTTTTAAATTATTTTTTATTGTTATTTGTATCTTTTACATTATTGTGTATTCCCCTTGGGTAGCCCACCACAGGTTCACCCATGACCCATTACCATAGTCCCTTGTGCTCTTTTGTACCCTTTTTTGAGCCCTATCTCCCCCTCCCTCGCTGAGTGTCTCTTTCTTGTTTGGTTTCCCCTATATTCCTGTTATAAGTGAAGCTGTTCAATATTTTTCTCTTTCCGGCTTATTTTGCTGAGCATGATCCCTTCTAGTTTCATCCATGTTGCTGCGAATTGCATGTGTTTATCTTTTTTGAATGCTGAATAGTATTCCATTGTGTATATGTACCACATCTTCTTGATCCAATCATCTATTTTGGGGCATCTGGGTTGTTTCCGTATCTTTGCTATCGTAAACAGCGCTGTAATAAACATACAGGTGCATGTATCCTTTTGGATTAGTGTTTTTGTGTCCTTTGGGCAGATTCCCAGGAGTGCTATTACTGGGTCATATGGAAGATCCATTTTTAGCAATTTGAGGAACCGCAATACAGCTTTTTATAGTGGTTGAACCAGTCTGCATTTCCACCAGCAGTACAGGAGAGTTCCTTTTTCTCCACATCCTGGCCAACATTTGTTATTTCCTGTTTTTTTAATGTGTGCCATCCTCACAGGTGTGAGGTGGTATCTCATTGTGGTTTTGATTTGCATTTCCCTGATTATAAGTGATGTTGAGCATTTTCCATATATCTGTTGGCCATTTGATTTACTCTTTGGTGAAGTGTCTTTTTTGCTCTTCTGCCCATTTTTTGACTGGATTGTGGCTTTGTTTTTGTTGATTTGTGTGAGCTCTTTGTAGATTTTTGTGATCAGTCCCTTATCGGTTGTACTGTGTGCAAAAATTTTCTCCCAATCAGCAGGGTGTCTATTCGTTTTAATGTCTCTTTTGCTGTACAGAAGATTTTTAGTTTGATGTAATTCTAGCTGTTTATCTTTTTCTTCACTACCTTCACTTTGGGGGATGTGTCTTTAAAGATTTTACTGAGATGTATGTCGTGTAGTGTTTTGCCCATGTTTTCTTCCATATATTTTATGGTTTCAGGTCTTATATTCAGGTCTTCATTTGAGTCAGTTTTTGTGCATGGTGTGAGGTAGTATAGTCTAGCTTCATTTTTTTGCAAGTAGCAGTCCAGCTTTCTCAGCACCATTTACTGAACAAACTGACCTTGTTCCATTCTTTGCACCCTTGTCAAAGACTAGCTGTCCACAGATATGTGGATTTATTTCTGGATTTTCTATTTGATTCCATTGGTCTGCATGTCTGTTTTTGTTCCAGTACCATGCTGTTTTAATTACTCCAGCTTTGTAGTATAGTTTGAAATCTGGGAGTGTAATACCTCCGTTTTCTTTCTTTTTAGTGAGGAGGACTTTAGCTATTCGGGGTTTTTTATGGTTCCATATGAATTTCATCAATATTTGTTCTATTTCTTTGAAGAATGTCATAGAGATTTTTATTGGAATAGCACTGAATACTGAATCTGTAAATTGCTTTTGATAGGATGGCCATTTTGATAATGTTAATTCTTCCATTCCATGAACAGGGGATATCTTTCCATTTCTTTGTGTGATCTTCTATTTCTTTTAACAGTGTTTTGCAGTTTTCTTTGTATATATCCTTCACCTCTTTTGTTAGGTTTAAAAGTAGATTATTCTTTTTTTTTTAAATTTTTTTTTATTGTTATTTATGTCTTTTACATTTTGTATTCCCCTTGGGCAGCCCACCACCAATTTACCCATGATCCATCTCCATGGTCCCCTGTATTCTCCTCTCTTCCATTTTGTGCCCTTATCCTCCCCTCCCCCCTCCCCCACCGCTGAGTGTCTCTCTCCCACCCGGCCTCCCTATAGTCCTGTTATAAGTGAAACCATTCGATATTTTTCTTTTTCTTTCTGGCATATTTCACTGAGTATGATTCCCTCTAATTCCATCCATGTCATTGCAAATTGCATGTGTTTATCTTCTTTCCATGCTGAATAGTACTCCATTGTGTATATGTACCACATCTTCTGGATCCAATCATCTATTTTTGGACATCTGGGTTGCTTCCATACCTTTGCTATTGTGAATAGTGCCGCAATGAGCATACGGGTGCATGTATCCTTTTGGATTAGTGTTTTTGTGTCCTTTGGGTAAATTCCCAAAAGCGGTATTGCTGGGTCAAATGGGAGCTCCATGTTTAGCAATTTGAGGAATCGCCATACAGCTTTCCATAGTGGCTGGACCAGTTCACATTCCCACCAGCAGTGTAGAAGAGTTCCTTTTTCTCCACATCCTTTCCAGGATTTGCTGTTGCCTGTATTTTTAATGTGTGCCATCCTCTCAGGTGTGAGGTGGTATCTCATAGTGGTTTTGATTTGCATTTCCTTGATTATAAGTGATGTTGAGCATTTTTTCATGTATCTGTTGGCCATCCGCTTTTCTTCTTTGGAGAAGTGCCTTTTGAGCTCTTCTGCCCATTTTTTGACTGGGTTGTTGGCTTT
>PVIJ01009790.1:0-64552 GCA_004024925.1 Scalopus aquaticus
TGGAAGATGCGGCAGTTGGGGTTTGGGGGGTCGGTGTCTGGCTAAACTCGCCCACAGAGGGGTTGGGGGTGCGGCAGCAGCCCACCGGGGAGAAGCCGCAGGTGTCGGCTCCAGAGCCTGAAGAAACGCCTGCAGGTGACCCCCACACCTGGCTGACAAGAAGGCCCTGACGACTTCTGGCGCAGACGCGCGCCGCAGCCCCCCGAAAACGCTGTTTCCAAGCGTCAGTCTCGTCCTGCTCGCAGCACGTAACAGCCTTTGGGACTAATGGCTTCAGCTGCGATTTCCCTCCCTGCCCAACTACATGTATGAAATTCAAATTTTGTGAGGAGAGAAATGCTTTCATCCGGCCTTTCATTGACACTCATTCAAACGCTTCCCCAGAGAGGCGGGGCCTGACTGTCCCGCCCGCCTGCGCGCAGGGCAGGGGGGCCGGGACCCCGCTGCTCCTCACCCCCCCCCCCCCCCCCCCCCCCCCCCCCCCCCCCCCCCGGCCTCTGAAGGTGGGCGGCGAGCTGGCTCTTCACTAACTGGCTTCCCAGCGGAAACAAAGAAAATAATTTGCTCTTTTAGATCATGGCTCGTCTTGGAAATCATCCAAGGTGGGAACCGCTTCCCTCCTGCGAGCTTTCTGCAGAGACCCAGAGAGAGAAGGAGGGTGCAGGAGCAACTCGGGAATCAAAGGGACAGGGACAAGCAACAGGTTCTCCACGACCTGCTGAGCAGGTGAAATGTTCCTAAGGCGTCTCCAAGTGTCCTCTCCAAGTGCCCGCTGCCTCTCAGCCCAACCCCGCCAAGTGGGCCCGTCAGCCAGAACGAGGAACCCCCATAAGCACATTGTTGGGGATTAGAAAGGAAAAAGCGGGTCTCTCCTTTTTCCTTGTCCTTTGGTTCACATTGATTTTTATCACCATTTAGCAGCTGCAAAACATTCCCCAACACAAAGCAGAATAAACCTGCTTTCTTATGACTCCAGAGAGCTTCTGAGTAGCGGAGGATTTTGATTTAGATTCTGGCATTAAAATTAAATCACAGTCCTGAGGAAAAATTGATCGGCAATGATGGGAGCCGCACAGCTGAGGCGACCGCACTGCTGAATAATGAGCCAGCTCAGTTTGCATGTGCGAGGTGGGTAGGATTTAATGAAGAGTGTTTGGGAAGCAGGTTTCTCCTCTGCCTCCTGTCTGTGGCTGGCACATCAGCAAAGGCGTTTGGGAAGGAGGAGTGTCACCCACTGGGATGGAACCATTGCTCCTCCTTTGACCTCGCTCTTCCTGCAAACACACGTGGAGGAGGGGCCTCCCGGGTGGCAGCCGTTGAGCACTGAGCTGTGGAGCTGAACACAGCGGGGACGCTAGTTCGATGCCAGGCCAGGGAGCTTCCCACATGGCGCAGCAGACCTCTCCTGCTTCACCTGCTGCTCCCCTCAGCAGTGTATTTCAGTCGATCTGTCTGTTCTGCTCCCCACTCTGTCTCTGGTGAGCCCTCCCACCGCCTCACGCCTCTGGCCTGCACCCCAGCTTGTGTGCATAAATAAATCTTAAAAAAAAAAGTGGATATTAGAGGGACCCCACTCATACCTGTCACAGGTGCCCAGGACCTTGGCTCTTAACTGCTCCCTCGTGGCCCCCAGGGAGAAAGTGTGGAGGCCACACCCCATTCCCCTCCTCTCCTGGGGTCCTAGAGTCAAGCCCACCAGCCACACCCCAGGCCGCGAGCTGCTCAGATCTCACATTCACTGAGTGTCTTTGAAAGCCCCGAGTTTGGGCCTTTTTCTTTTCTCTTCCTGTAAGTCAACACTCCATCTTGTTTGGTGAGTTTTAAGATTTTCTGATTAAAATGTTTATTAGTGAGACTTTAACCAGACTACATGGAGTCATAACATTTCTAAAATAGACACATTTTTTTTTTCCTATGGAGTGATAAGGATCATTGTAGTAAATTCTTCTTTATTAGCGGCTTAAACAGATGAGGGTTGAGATTCATGAACTGAAAAGGAAGGGCTTATCCACCCGTCTCATTTTTTGTGAGTGATTTTTCTGTCACTAATGTTTTGGGGGAACACTGAGCTATTTCAATTGCTTTGATTTACATCACAAGAGAATGCATTTTTCAGCTAGTTCTCATAAACCATTGGCATTCTTACTTGGTGGTGGGAAGAAAGGAAGAAAAATGCCATTCTAGTGATTACCAAATAGTTTTTTTTTACCTATGCTATGTGATTCTGATGGATTTTGCTTCAATCTGTGACTTCTGAGGAATTTAAAGTATGCAACCCATAAACTAATGTTTAACAATAATCTTTATGAGATATTTTAAAAGGGAATTAACTCTTTTTACTCATATTTATAGTAAATATAAAACAGGGAAGGCAAGAAGAATGGGGGAAAGAGAAAGCAGAGGAGGAAGAAAGGGAGGGAGGGAAGGAGAAGAGGGGGAGCATAGGCAGCTTTAAATATTGTAACTGCATGTCCTAAGCGCTTGGAGTTTGCCTGCAATGATTGACATCAAGTACCAAGGCGCGCAGGAGAACGTGGGGGAAAATCCTGAGACCTTCCTGCCTGCAGCACTGGGGAAAACAGTGCATCTCCTGTCGGGTCTCATCTGGGCAAAGCCCCCCTTTATCCCTTTTATCCTTTTCAGGTGGATTTTCACCATAACAAAGCACTCCTGTTTTTCCATGAAAATCTGTTTGAACTGACACCCCCCCCCAACATGAGAAGGCCACACTCCTGATTCCTGAGCCCTTTTCCTGCTTCCTACAAAAAATGTCCTAAAAACAGGAATGGACAGACTATGTCCCTGATGTCCCTCCTGCAGAACCATCTGCCAGTTGCGTGTTGGAACCAAAGGAAAAAGAGGGACAATTCTCTAAATACCAGAGGGAGGCCTCAGGAGAGTGGCAGACCGCAGCTCTGTCCCCAGGTCTGAAGGTCACTGGGAGCGGGGGGGGGGGGCTGGTGTGAGTGAGGGGGGTAGGAGAAATTGTTCTTCATCAAAGAGGGCCCCTTTGGAGTTGGGGTGTAGGCGGCAGTGTGGTGATGAGGGCTGGTGGTGGAGTTGGGGTGTAGGCGGCAGTGAGGTGATGATTGCACACTTTCCACTCTAGCCAGGCTGCGAGGAGGTGGGGAGCACGAGAAAGAGCAGAGCCAGAAGCAGAGAAGCCAGTGCGTGCAATGGCCCCCTCCAAACCAGGGCGTGTAAGCATGTCCCTCCTCGCAGCCATAATAGTCACCCCAGGGACGGGGACGCCCCACCATCAAACCTCACACACAGGTTTCTGACAACAAGAGTTTTACTGTGGGATGAAGTTACATATTTTCTATATTTTATAGCTGGTGGTGACAGAGACATTCATCTGATTATCCATCAGTGGTTTCTGACTCATACTTTGAAAAGAACCTTTATTATCTAATCTTCTACACCTTAAGTAAATTCGGAGTAAATGTATGACTTTGGAAACTAATATTTGTACTTGAGATAATGTGGAACATAGATATATTTAAAATCGATGCGTGTATGAAATCACCTTTGCTGTCGTATTTGGAAGGAATTGTGTGGAGACAGGCTGGGAGCAGAGAGACCGAGGAGGAGAGAGTCCTCACCCTCTGGGAGAAAGATGGGGTGTTTGCAGGAGGCACGGGCAGTGGAGCGGGAATGAAGATAACGGCGTGTGGTGTTTGGTGGGTGAGAGTTGCACTTACGGGGTAAAGGCAGAAGATGTGTCCCGGGGTAACTGACTTAGGAAGGGGGAAGGACAGTTTTACTCTGCACTCTTGATTCTGCTTCAAACAAACAGATTCCCCTTTGATGCCAACTCCCTTCATGGATGACAACCTCAAGCCCCATTCCAGCTGCTTACTTCCTTTCTAGCCAATATGAGGACAAGAACAACACAACTGTGCTCTCCATTATGTCCTGTGATGCTTCCCCAACTCTGCCACCACTGTTTTTGTTTTAAAGATTTTATTTATTTATATATACAATGCTGGATGTAGGCCAGAGGTATAGGGGGTGAGAGGATTCACCAGAGACAGAGTGGGGAGCAGAACAGGCGGATCCGCTGAAATCCACTGCTGAGGGGAGCAGCAAGGAGACAGGAGAGGTCTGCTGTGCCATGTGGGTCAGCTCCCTGGCTGGGGATGGAACTCATGTTGCAGTGGATTTTGATAGCTTCACAGCACTGCACCTCAACCCATTGCACCACCGGGGAGACCCTCTGCCACCCCGTTCATAGCAGAAATACTAGTGTGCAGAACTAAGGCTACTATTTTAAAACAAAGACAGACTTTAATATTTTGCTTGGAAGGAAGTGGGTATTCGTATCACTTGATAATTTTTTATTTCAAGTCTGACATGTTTTCTTTGAGTGTATATTCCACAGTTCCTTTTTCCAGTTGTCTAATGATGGGCGTTTGGGATGGTGTATGAACACATGGGGCCCCTTAACTATTTTTCATCAGCCTTTGCATATTCATAGGGTAAATACTGAGGAGTGGCGTTGCTGGATCATTAGGAATTTTCATTTTTAGTTTTTATAGCAATCTCCATTTTATTTTCCATGAAGGTTGCACCAACCACATACCCAAGTTGGCCCTAAGACTTTGAATGAGTTGGAAGACTCTCTTCCAGTATGGAATTTAAATAATGGCTTCTTCCTTAAAGTATATGCAAAAGACTAATGTTAAAATACCAAAAGGTAGGATGTGGTGGTGGACACTTGCTATTTGTAGCTGGTGGCCACGAAGGTGTTTCAAACAGGCCTGATGGTTTTGCGCAGAACAAGTGAGAGAGGGCCCAGGAGCACCGCCGACGTCAGCCTTCACGCCTTCATACCTTCCTGCTTGAGGCCCTAAATCTGTCTTCTCTTTTAAAATAACGTGGTCATATTAAATAAACATCTCTATATCACTTTAGGGCATTTTTCAGAAAAATTACCACAAATAATCGTAAAGAAGAAAAATACATAAAACCATGTTTTGGAAAGTCTGAAGACTGTGTACAATATTTCACGTGTATTCCTATGTATCTGTCAGCATGTCAGAATTTTAACGTTCTAGTGTTTGATTGAATCGGGGGTATGATTGAATCCAGCAAAATTCATACATATTATTTAACTTTTTTTTTGGATACATGTTGATTTATGAAATGTAAAACTCACTGATTTTTTTTGTAGGAATATTAAACCATATTTGCGACAAAAACATCATTACTAAGAAAGGAGTGTTGGATATTTAGTGTCCTTTACAAATGTATTGTGATTCATGTTTTCAAAACCCTTAAATTGTAAATTCACTCCTCAAAAAGCAGCTAGATGGGAAGCCCAGTATTAAAATCCATACATCCACACATATATGCATACACACATACCCTGAGCTTTCTGTTTAAGATAAGAGTTTCAAAGAGGACATCGGAATCTTGGCTGGCTCTCCACTTTTCACCTAAGCGACTATACAAGCACAATTTAAAGATTACTGAAATCGCTCGCAAAAGGATTTTGAGACTTCTGATCTTTGACTTCAAGTCATGAAATAAAACTAAAACTGCAGCGGTAGAGTGTCTTATGTCACTATGGGGGGATTTTTATCTTTAAAAGTACTTTCAAAAATCCACCATTCTATCTACATTTATTAGAATTAATAGTACCCACTTATTAGATAAAATAAGCTTCATAGGGTTCTGTGTAAGTAATTCTGGATAAAGTTTAGGTGATATTTAATCTGAAAAAAGTAAGAAGGCTGATTTAATCATGTAGGCTGAATCAAATCTTCTTATATTAAAAAAGTCAAGACTTATTCATTAGTAACAAATTTTAAAATTAACTTATCCAGTAAATTTCACCAGCACTAACCAGTCTTTTTTTATAGTTCTGAACTTTTATTATCAACAAAACATGTCTATGAGTTCACAAAGAATCCATTTAAAAAAGAGCCTTACAAAGTACATCAACCATGAAAGTATTGTCAATAGGGCAATAATTCTCTGAAACATAAAGTCGCATAAAAATACTCTTGTCATAGATAAAGCCTATGAATATGCTATAATGTGAAGATAACATGCTGGATTGACATTTATTAATCATAGTAAAATACCCATTAAATTTAAATTGCACGTGTGTTAAGAGGGAGCTCGGGGGTATCACAGGGCAAAGCCTCGCACCACGTTTGTCCCAAGCTGCCGCTGTAACCTGAGATCTGCTGTTCCATTTGGCTCTTCCCTGCTCTTGTTGCTGTTCTTTCTGGGGCTAAGCTACGTGAGCACAGAGCATCACGTTCTGTGGCCCCTGCTCATGATCAAACATGGCTCTTCATGATCAAGGTGGAAAACTGAAGAACTCCAAACAAAACTCACCATCATTTATTTGATCCTATTCATGCGAGGGAAGACGAACGTCACCAACAGGAAAATGATGGCTTGATTTTGCAACTCCTTGATATCTAGGAAAGTGGGGAGGGATTTTTTTTTAACTGTATACTTTTTTAAAAGGTTTATTTATATATGCATACAATAACTGGGGTGCAGGCCAGAGGTGTGGGGAGTGAGAGGATTCTCCAGAGACAGTGGGGAGCGGAACAGGCGGATCCACTAAAATCCACTGCAGAGGGGAGCAGCGAGGAGACAGGAGAGGTCTGCTGCCCCCTGTGGGAAGCTCCCTGGCTGGGATCGAACTCGTGCTGCAGTGGCTGCGGACAGCTTCATAGGCTGAGACTTAATCCCTGCGCCACCAGGAGGCCCAATTGTATAATTATTTTTAAGGCCACATTGTTTTACTGCTATAAACATAATTTTAAAAAGAAGTAAAAAAATAACCATTGAAATAATAATAAAAATATAAACACTCCATAGTTTGGGGATATAGGGTCTCGCCCCTTCCGATGTGTGTTCCTATCACATGCCCACCACTCAAGCCCCCATAGTCCTCATTCACAGTTCACTGGAGCCTCTCCCCCTTTGCTCTCCATTCTAACCCTCCCCTTCTGGTAGCTTCCAATCTGCAATCAGTTTTCTAGGATTTCTTTTTGTTTCTAGCCCATGTGAGTGAAATTATCTGGTATTTGTCTTTTCAACTTATTTTGCTTAATGTTTTCCCCTCCAGTTCAATACATGCTGTCACAAATGGCAGGAACTTATGGTTTTTCACAGTTGCGTAGTATTCCGTTATATATCTGGACCACATCTTATTTCTCCACTAATATATTTTGGGTAATTAGATCATGGCCATAGTTGAACTGTTGCATAGATTGTAAATAGAGCTGATGATGATAGGGGTGCATATGGAAGGAAGATTTTAAAACTGGTAATTCTAGTGGCCAAGAAAAAGGTAGGTACCATTATAGGTATGACCTAAAGAGATAGGACTCAAGAGGCCAGGTGGGTGTGTTGGAAAAGTTCGCTCTGCCTGTGACAGGGGGACCTGACATGATCAAATCAGGTCCTCACCCTTCTGTCTGTCACACAGGCCTTGGGCAGGACCTAAGGAGTGGCAGTTTTGAGATTTATTTTATTTCTCCTTCCATTTTCTCAATTATTTAAGACCAATGTCCGGTGATCTCCACTCTACCTACCCTGGTATCTTACCTCTCTGTTGTGCTTTGTATGTATTCACCATTTCAGAAATAAGATGCAAAATCACATGTTTGCAAATATTACAATAGCATGCAGATAAAACATGCACATACTACGAAGCTTTGTCAGGTTGTCGCTTGGGTGTTTTTCTGGATGTCACACATACTTTTGCCTCTTTACGGTGACTGAACATCCAGTTTTGCAGTAGCCTGAGATGCTGAGATGATCCCTTCACCACGTGGGACTTGCTCTGCTAAATTGGGGAATCCCATGGCAACGGGACGAGCTGGTCACCCTGATTTTCCCTCTACACACTTCCCTTGAGCGGACACATCCAGCAATATGCTGACCTCCTGTAGTAGAAAGTTTCCCTCAGTTTTCTGATTTTAGATACAAAGAGGATAGAATTATTTTTGAATGAGGAGCTAAAGTGAATTTATTGGAAATGTGAATCATGACGGCCTAGTGAATTTACAACAGACTTGAGTCTCATTCTTCAAAGGGTACTCAGAGGGAAGATTGGCATTTATCTACCATCATCAATTTATGGATTATCACTTTCACAGTGGTAAGAGTTCTTGCTACATTAATCTGTAAATTAAACACACTTCAAGGTGTCACCCAAAATCCTTTTGGGGAATACTTGCTAATACATTTCAAATCTTAAAACTACAAAATTATTAAGTCCTAAATTAAAACTTACCAAGGTTTATCACCCAACTTAAATATTTACATATTAATTAGCCCAATTGCTATTATTTATTTCTATGATTAGTAGCTGAATAAGTACATGTTTCCAGCACTCGGCCCATCACACTCACTTTTACTCTCTTCCTAATTTCAAAGTTTGGAACCCACTCAGAGAACTTGACCACATATGCTCTCTAAGAAATAATTCTTGATGATTTCAGCTAAAAAAATCAAAATTTTAATTTATTTCAATGTAAATAAATAGTTGAAATCATTTTTGAGGCTACCAGGAGAGGAAAATTTTGAGGCTACCAGGGGGGTTGGAAGCCACAGGGGGATGAGTGCTATTGGACTGTGGGGTTTGGGGTGCAATGAGTAGGTGGTGCGTGGTTACAGCCCTAGAGAGAGGTGTGTTCTGTACCTCTGAATTATATATTGCTGTAAACCAACACTATGCCAATGAAAATAATACAATTAAAATATTTAGATGCACAGAATCATGCCATCCATGCTATTTGGAAATATATTTTATTCCAGTCAATAATACATAGTATATGTGCCTGAAAATTTATAAAAATGTATGTTTTTCTAAGTAGCAGTAACAAACTTTTGCATACATATGCCAAATATTTTACTATGACTTACTTATGGAACTCCAGGTGTTTTCTAAATATTTTAGTTTTTTAATTACCGTATAAGTAGTAACCTTATATTACACCTTCATATACCTTTTCCCAACTATCTCTGCAATAATCAGAGTAAGATTTTTGGGTAAAAAGGTATGCACAATTACATTTGTTAGACATTGCCAAACAGCACATCAGCAGCTTATACGAGATACAGCCCAGCAATGAAGAAAGGAAAACATACATTCCCTTAAATTAATGTTTTTTGCATTCTTCTAGTAGATACCTTAGAGCAGAATTTCTGGGCCATATGGTAGATTAACTGGTAGATAGTTATTCATATTTTGAAGAACCTTACATTTCTTTGATTATTGTTTTTATTTTCTAAAAACTGTAGAGGTATTTATGTATTTTTTTTATTTTATAAGGTTGTACTTATAGATGTATTTGATTAATGAAGGTTTGAAATAATTCACCTTTAGTCTGTCTAAATTATTGGGAGGTTGGACAAATCAGGACACATTTTTGCTTGAAAAACAAAAAAATATGTCGTGACTTTTCCAACCACCCAAAAATAAGTATGATGTGGATTAATTCTCAGGAAACATTTTCTAGTTTTCTCAAAGTGACCAGTGTATTCGTTTTTTCTGTTGCCTCAAGTCATGGATGTTGCCATATTTCTCTTAATTCTGTGCTATGTATTTAGCCATTTGTTCATTACACAATTTTTTGAGTTGACATGTGCCAGGCACTGTTCTATGTCCTCAGTGAACCAAAGAGTCAAATATCTTCACTCATAGAAATTATATTCTAACAAAAGGATAGAGGAAATAAAAAATAATAATTATGCAAATTACAAGGGGCCTCCTTGGTGGTACAAAGGGTTAAGTGTCAGCTCTGTGAAGCTATCCACAGCCACTGCAGCATGAGTTCGAGCCCTGGCCAGGGAGCTGACCGACATGGTGCAGCAGACCTCTCCTGTCTCCCCGCTGCTCCCCTCAGCAGTGTATTTTAGTGGATCCACCTGCCTGTTCTGCTCCCCACTCTGCCTCTGGTGAACCCTAAGAGGTTTCCTTTAATTGTTCATAATTTGATTTGTCTGTTTTTATACCCAATTCTCTCCTTCCCACTGTACACATTTTTTTCCCTTCTCTGATGCTTCTATCCACAAGAATACCTTTTGTCTATCATTCCCTCCAATTAATTTCTATAATGCCAGATGGGATGGTGAGTTGAATTCCAGCTGGCACCATTCATCACTTGGGGCTCTCAGTGTTTTTTTTAATCTGTGGTGGAGGATATAGGATGTGAGCAGGAAGATGAATATCCTATAAGTCTATGGCGATCATTTGTGATCTTCCCCCCAAATGATTTTTTTTCCTCCTGTTAAATTCTTCCATGTTATTCTATAATACGGTAATGCTACATGCTCTTACAAGAGAATCAATGTGTGGATTTCTGGAATCTTCTTTCAATTTGCTCAAAATTAGTGTTGATATTTTATTTCAGGGTTTGTGATATGAACTTGGGACTTCTCCCACCTGCACACTTTATTACATATTTGGTTTAATCACTCTTTTTCACCTTTAGAATACCAAAAACCAAAGGGAAAAGTAGTTCAGCATTAGGAACTCCTGAATAATTCATCAGTGTACATTTGAAAAGTTCCAGTAAGCTTAACTTTCAATTCCTTAAGATTAATATCATCTATATCTTATTCCACATTATATATGTCTTAAGAAATGAGACTTGTGGTTTATAAAGTGAATCTTCCCAGTTTGCATACAGTAATTAATTCAAATCTTATTTTTATAGGCAAATATGGGGTTAAAAGTCATAAGAACATCTTTCAATATTCCCAATTCATTGGTTAACTTCCGGAGACTCTTGTGCTATAGAACATTCCTGTGCTTTCTGTGACTTTCTATTTGTGTGAGTTTCTTTTGTTTTGTAGATTATGCATTTTTCAGGAATAGAGCTGTAATTTTGATCCAAATCTTGCTTTGCACAATGACAAGAGAAGAACATAGAGGTCACAGACTCTTTTGTGAAGACCTGGATATTCTACTGCAAAGTGCTCCACTAACTGGTTTGTGGCATATTTATCTTTTGGGGGACAGGCAGACAATAACAAGGGTTCATTCAATACCAGTGTATTGGAAGCTTTTCTGTCCTATCATACTGTCCAGATTGACAGCTGTCAACCATCAGGGAGATGGCTTTTGGGAGCAATCTGGGGCCATGCTGCTGATATCTTTTTATTCATTGGCTGGTGAGAAGCCACTTAATTTATTTGGTGTGTAAGTTTCTCAGCTATAAAATGAAAAAAAAAAAAAAAAGAAAATTGTTCCAGGACTTTGCTAGAAAATTCCCTTATCCTCTACTCTAAAATACAGTAATTTTTAATTTGATAGGAATCTTATCTGAATTAACCAAAATGTCTATTCAGGGACCGTCTTCTCCCTGAATTGCTTGGATGGCAGGAAAGCCACGTTGTCCCAGCGGACTGTCGACTTAAATAATCACATTCCCAACTACAATTCTGATCTCTCCACCACTTCCACAACTTGCTTGACTTCATATAGACCTCTAGTAACTGAGAGACCCTAACCTTCACTCACAGACAGAGCATCTTCTAGCAGAGTACACACATATAGCATGGGCTCCAATACTGAAGAGATGAAAGAATGGACCAACATCAAATATTACATACAATGAATATATCATCCGAACTAAAGCGGCAGACAATTTAATTTTAGCACTTTAAATTAAAGGACAGCTTTGTGTTCAATATAGTTGCCGCTTGCTTAATCTTTATTACTTTCTGCCTGCACTGCCAGAGTCCCCACGAGCATGTGTCAGCCTCTTCCGTGGCCTTGCACTCCCTGATTTATGATTCTGTATTTGTCTGTTGTAACTTTCAGTATCCATTTGCCTCTTCTGGTCCCCCCAGTTATTTTGCTCTGGAAGTCGACACTTCTTTTTCTCTTGCACTTTTTGTGCCTTAAGGTCTTGCCTGCCGTGGTACTACATAGGGCTTTTGGATAGATTTGAGACAGTCTCTATTTTGGCTTAGATGTCATCAAAGCCATCTAGCAAGTAAGACAATCTGTTCTTTCATTCCCCTCTCCCCACTGGGCATATTAAAATGTATTAAAACCTCTTCTTCATTACTTTAAAATGTCTATAAATTTATGATAAATGTAATTTAACATAAAAAATTGAGCTTAGTGTATAGCATTTCTATAGACAATTTTATGTTTATAAGAAAATGTTTTCTATATCCAATATGTACATTAAGATGTGAAATAAATGGAGATAGGAAATAATCGTGTCTGACATGTTTAGTGGTGAGAAAATAAGTGAACTTCCAAATATATGATTCATAAACTCCCCTCCAATCTCTGAGAATGTAACAGTTTTTGGTACAACGGCTAAGGAATATGGACCAGAAGGCCCGAGTGCTGGTATTTTCAAACTGTTGGGGGAGAAAGGACGTCCAGCACAAACTCCACAGATAGGTTTTTGGGGCCCCACCCCCACCTCAGACCAAAGAGATCCAAGACACCAAGGACTACAAATCCCATAATGCCATCATCAAAGGGAGGATGCTGGGGACTGAGTGTGGAGCTAAGCAGCCAGTTGTGGTCTATAATCAGACAAGTGGGCTTTGGGGGGCTCTTGGCTGTTCGCTGGGTTTCAGTGTGCCATTGGGGTTCCAGGTCAGCGGAACTGGCAGGACATTCATCAATTTATTCTCTTTTTTTTTTTTAATATTTTTTATTTATACATACAAGTTGGGGTACAGGCCAGAGGCATGGGGCGGCGAGAGGGTTCACCAAGACAGTGGAGAGCAGGAACAGGCAGATCAGAAATACACTGCTGAGGGGAGCAGCGGGCGAGGCAGGAGAGGTCTGCCCCACCATGTGGGGTTCTCCCCGGCCGGGCGTTGAACTAGCGTGGCAGCTGCCAACAGCTCCACAGCGCAGCGCTTAACCGCTGCGCCACCGGGGAGGCCCTATTCTCTTTCTTTTTCCCCTCCTTTTGTAAATAAACCCTTTATTAATTTTATTGCGTGTGTTTGCAATTGAGTCTTCTGATAAGTCCCTTTTAAGCGCACAGATGAGGACCCACAGTCAGGCACCCAATTTTACATCAGGGCTGCCCTGTAACAAAACTAAGTACATATTGTGTGACAGTTGACAATTCACTTGCATTTTCTAATACTGCTTTGTTTATGTCCATAGAACATACAATAATGTCTGATCTTGTTAGCACGGAAAGAGTGTTTTATAAACAGATTGGAGCACTGGATTTCATTTCTTTTATTGAGGACATGTTGGTACACATAAAGGTTTGTATTTAGGAGTAGAGGGTACCATCAAAAAGCACCGACACACCAATTCTAAACTTTAAAATTTTTATGTATGTAGCAAAACTGACCTACCAGGAAGGTGGAGAGGAAGTTCCTCACGCTCCCATTTAGAGTTCTCTAGATGTCAATTATTGTTGATTGATTTTTTATTTATTTTTCTTAAGTACTTGCTTTCCTGTCACTGACATTCTAGAAGGTGAAATAGGCAATAAACAAGCAGATAAAGTTGATGCATCCTGAAAAGAGCAGTGAGTTTCAGCAGACCACACAAGAAGAAACAGCTAACTGTGTGGACTTGGTGTTAACCGGGTGAGGTAATTTAAAAAAGTGTTCCATGGAAGGCTATTTTGAGAAGAAATTTGAGATGAAATCTGTAGAATAACAAGAGTAGAAGTAGTAGATGAATGAGAGTTAAAAGAATGGCATTGAAGAATGGAATGGGGGCATGGATTTTAAAAATACATGGAAGGAAGACTTGGCTCTATTTGTTGATTATCTAGAATGGAGTATGAGGAAAGAAGGTTTGACTCAAAGAGTTTTAGTTTGAGAAACTGTGTAAATAGTGGTATTATTTGCTGAGTTAGAAAGAAAGTGAGAAGAGCAAATGCAGATAAGGAGAATGCAAAGTCTTTTCTGGATCTGCAACATTTGACATAACTGTGAAACACCCAAGTGGAGATGTCAGGAAGGATAGATGCTCTTGGAGCTTAGAGGAGGGATAAATGTCAGGGATATAAATCTAGTAGTCATCAATATATGGAGATATTTGAAACCACAGGAGAGAATGAGTTCATGTAGAGTTTGTACATAGAAAATGTGGTCAGAGGGAAAGAGAGAGAGAAACTGATGATACAAAAGATCAGGACTGATAGTCAGTGTTTGGCATCATCTGTTACGATACAGAGTGGTGCCATAGCCATTTGGTAAATATTTTAAATGACACCCAGCAGAATAACGAGGCAAAGAGCAGACAGTGCCTTGAATAACTCAGATAAGAAAAGATCTAGAGTTTAATTGGGATGATGGCATTTCACCAAAGGCAGATGTGGCTGGCATTAGACCTCGAGAAACAACTTGGATTCTGGGCAAAGATCAAGGAAGGCTGGAGCCCTAGGGATGAGATAGTGACATAATTCCTGCAGGACAGCTCTTCCTATCCTGGCAAATCCAGGGTCGAGGCGCTTCACTGTGAGTGATATATGGGTCAATGATTTTTGTTTTTGTTTCTGTGTTTCCCCCTCCCCCCAATCCAGGTTTGAGAAGTACTGGCAATGAAATATTTGTCTGGAGTGTTAGAAAACGATGTCCTAGTGCTACATAATAATTGCTTTTAAGGGACTTTGGCACCATGTAAGTGACCTGGAGAAAAACCAAGTGTGGACGATACTGAAACAGGTCTGAGTATTCTTCTTCTTGTCCTTGTGCTGTGAGCCTGAATGAGGGAGAGATAGGAGGAGCACGACTCTGCAAAGCTCCTTTGGCCCCACCTCCTCCACATGTGTTTTTGTTACCCTCAAGCTGGATTTAATCAGAGGATATTAGACCTGGCAATGGCCGAGAGGACCATTCTTTCCAAGTGAGCCATTTTATATGAGCTCTGTGAGGCCTCTGGGAGATGGGTGATTTATAAAATCGTTCATCTGAGATGTGGCCATAAGGAGGGCCTCGATCGGCTGTCCGTTAGATATGTGTACAAAAATTCAGCGTTATCTTATTAAATGTTGTTTTTTTTCAGTCAACTATCCCCCTGCTGATCCATTATAGATAACAAGATATTTTCTCCTCACTTTGGGTTCAGGTGGTACAAGAAATGAACAGAGAAAAGAGAAACTCATTAAAATAAATTATTGTCCCAATATTTCCTCTGTGAAGATAAAATCAAATGTGGAAATACATATTGCAGATATGGAAAGTGAGCTGGCATAACATCATCAGAATGTTTCAAATTAAAAGGTTTATTATAATAAAAATAGCAATTGGATTTTCTGTATTATCTTACATATTGATTTTCTTTCACCTTTTCCACAAAAAAAATTCTAAACACCTCATTTCCAAAACAGTAAAATGATGTACCAAAATATGGATAAAACGTGTCTACACAATTGGGGAATTTAATTAATATTATTTTCTCTTGACTTCGATTTTTATATACATGCACTGTCTATAAAAGCAATTTTAAAGTTCCCAAGTGCAGAAAGTAGACACAGACATGAATTTAGAGTCTCATTAGTGAAAATTGCTTTTGAAGTTGCAAATAAAGAACGATTTATTTTAATGTAGAATCTTTCCTACAGAGGATCTCAAAACACTTTTAATTGTGACATGATTTATATAAAGTAAAAGAGTGCCAAGAAAGTCTTTATTTTTTCTTCATACAAAAACCTGCTTCAAGGATAAGTGGCCACTGAATATATCCTCACAGAATTCCTCCATGGCAAAAATAGATTTTAACCCCAGGAGCTCTGCACAGCGCTTGGCTTCCTCTCTTCTCGCTTATGGTTTCTTCTAAGTCCTTAGGTGTCTCATAAGCCGATGCCTGTCGCAGTTTCACTGCGGTGTGTCCTTGATCGTGTTAACTAATAATCAACTTCATTTGTCTAGCTTTGCTGCGAATCAGTCCTCTTGTGAAATTCTAAGACAATGAAGATAGTCAGACTATAGAGAGAATTTTCGCAGAAAAATTCATATCATTTTTGTTTGATATAGTTTTATACACACACACACACACACACACACACACACTCACACACATTCTCTTCTTTGTGTTAGGATTAGAATATTTTGAAAATCCAGGCCTCCCTGATGATGCAAGGGATTAAGTGTCAGCACTATGAAGCTATCCACAGCCACTGCAGCACGAATTCGATCCCCATCCAGGGAGCTCCCCACAGGGCGCAGCAGACCTCTCCTGCCTCCCCGCTGCTCCCCTCAGCAGTGTATTTCAGTGGATCCGCTTGCTCTGCTCCCCACTCTGCCTCTGGTGAATCCTCTCATCACCCCCCCCACCCCGCACCTCTGGCTTGCACCCCAGCTGTTATGTGCATAAAGAAATAAATCTTTAAAAAAAAGAGTAGAGTATTTCGAAAATCCAATTAACATTTTCTAATAACAACATGTGGTTAAATTATAAAGTTAGGAAACATTTATATGTATGGTATAAAAAGGTTATAAATACTAAGTATCATTAATCCAGGGAGAATTTTTCTGGGGAGGTAGGATTTTGAATTACGAACCACACACAAGTAAAGCAAGTTTGTTAAGTATTTTGTTGGTTGAGTTCATTTAACAAATTAATGAGATGGAAATGAAACTATTTATATCATGTATAATATTTCTGTATAGATAGTATAACTATAGTATATACAAATAGAAAATAACTGCTAAATAGAATGAATGGAATTAATTACATAAGTGTTGAGAATTTTTTAAAGAGAATTTTGTAAGAGAAATTTCAAAATTCTCCAAAACTAATAAACCAGGTCAGTAAAATTTGGTATTGGGAATTAGGCTGGGATAAAGTAAGGAAGAAAAGGTTTTCTTAATGTATAAAATTTATTTGTAAAGAGAAAGACTAATAAAGTGTATTGATAGGAAGATGTTTTCTTAAAATGTAGAAAAATATTTGCTTCTGAGGATGCAATTAAAATATATTCAATTCAATTGCATATCATTAAATATACTTACTGTAATTTCTTTCTAGAGAGATCGAATTAAGTAAACATTTTCAAAATAGTGGTTTAAAAAAAAGGAATGCACATTTTTTTCTCAAAAATTTTCGAAAAGTTGGTTGTCCAGAGCTATTAGGCTGGGAGAAGGCATTTCCAGTTCTGTTTAATTTTAATCCTAAGTGTTTTCAAAAACATACAAAGTAAACAGAATAGTGTAACTAACCCCACTGATCCATTATCCATCTTGGACAGTTTTAAATACTGCCTTTCATATTTCCTTATATCTTCACCAAAATTCACTTATTATTGTGTATACACAAAGACGCTGATAATTTCCAGTAATTTTCATTTGCTGATGTGTTATCCAAATACCTTTGATAAAGTATCTGAATCTTTTGCTCATTTGTTGTTATTGACTTGTTTTCTATGTATTATGTTACGAGAATTCTTTACATTATGAAAAAAACTATTTCAATATTTTATTTGCAACAATTTCTCCCAGTCTATACACTAATTTTTTAAATATGCCTCCTGGTATCTTATGAAAAGCAGAACTTGTTAATTTTAATGAAGTCCAATTCCCCAATATGTTCTTTGTTTTCTTCTGGATCTGATTTTGGTATACTGGAGAGGAAATCTTTGCCTTTCCCAGATCATAAAGATTTTCCTCCTCTAGAAATTTCAGTTTTAGGCTCTATATTTAGCTTCTTAAGTTTTTGTTAGCATCATAGGTGTGCATGGTGCATAGGACACATGGAATTTTATTTTATTAAATATGACATTATTCCAGTGTCATTTGTTGAGATTATTCACTGATTTGCCTATGCATCTTTGCCAAAAATCAAATGACTATATACCTTTGGATCTGGAATCACTATAAATATCTACTTATCTCTCTTGACCCTAATTCTTCTCTTTAGTAACTACCGTAAGCCTAATCTTGAATTCAGGCCTGTATATTTTCAAACTTCATTCTTCATATTCAAATTTTCTTTGACTGCTCTAGGTTAGTTGTACTTCAACAAGTATTTTGGGATGAACTTGTTAACTTTCACAAAAACATGTGCTAGAATGATGATTGGAATTAGATTAAGCCTGTATATAAATTTGGGGAAAGCTGACAATATTGAGTCTCTCAATCCGTAAGGACGATATATTCCCTCCCATTTATTTGTATCTTTGATTTCCATTAGCATTGTGTTGGATATTTCACGATAGCTGTCCTGCCAATCTTTTGTCAGATTTGCCCATAAACTTTATATATATTTGATGCTATTATATATTATTTTCTTACATATTGGATTGTTGATGATATGTAAAATCACAATTGATATTATAAGACTCAATATTGCTGAACTCACTTAAGGGCTCTGTAAGTTTTTTAATAGATTTCATAGGATTCCCTACAGGAATAATCTTTTACAGGAGAATTTTAATTATTCATTTCATTAAATAAGGCTATCTTTAATTTTATTACCCTGTTTTCAATCCACCCAAACAATTCCAAAAAATATAAAGAACACATCTAGTTTTTCATTATTATTCATGATTCAGGATGTAGATATTTTGCTGATGCTATTTCAATGATGAAGATAGTGTCTTTTACTGTTAGTTTCCTCCATTTTCGTCAATAATGGATGTTGGGTTTTATGAAATGTTTTCAACTCTATAAAAACAATAATGTACTTTTTGAAATTTGATTCTTTTTTGTCCCTCAAAAATTTTTGGTAGTTTGTGTCCTTAAAGGAAATTTCTACATTGTTATTTGAGTATTACAGCATTATTTCCTGATGAGTGTGTCTAGAGAATTAAAATATTTTAGTTTTCTCTAGAAACATATTTAGTATTTTTCTGTTTCTTATTTCATTGATTCCAATTCTAATTAATCTTAGTTATTCTTCCCATATATAGTTTAGTTTGCATTATTTTTTTCTGTTTTCTTATGGTAGAATCTGAGGTATTTGATTTGAGAACTGTTTCATTTTTAACATTATTTCTAAAGACTGTTTTATCTACATCTCTTAAATTCAACATACTGTGATTTTACTCTCATGCTTTTTGAAGTGTTTCCTAATGTCCTCTTGATTTATTCGTTGTCCAGTTGGCTATTTTGTTAAATAATTCAATTAGGTTGATTTAGATACAAAAAGCTATTCACATTTAATCTCTATAATTTAGTGACTTTGGAAACTTATTTACATATCTATGAACCCACCATTATCACCTATTCCATAATGGCACCCACTACCTCCAACAATTCCCTCCTGCCCTCTGTTTTGGCTACTGCTGTTGTTGTTTTTATGTGTTTGTCATAAGAACACTTATAAAATGTGCACTCCTAGTAAACATATAAGTATATGATACAAATTGTTAACTCTAGCCCCATTAATTATTTACATGCATGTTATTGGATTCCAAATTCTAGGATTTTCAACATTTGCATCTGTTACTGATTTCTATTTTAATTCAATTGAGTCAAAGAATATATTTAATATTATTTGATTCTGGCTAAATTAACTGACACTTATTTTATGGCCAATTATATGGCTTTTTACTGTAAATATGAGCACATACCTTGAAAACAGCACATACCTTGCTTATATTGGGTGTTGAGTTCAATAAAGTGGGTCTAAGACTTCTATAGCCTTCAGGACATTCCAATATTTGTCTTTCTAATAATTCTTATTAACTGAGAATGGATAAACAATTGGTGGCATATCCTTTGAGATTCCATTTATATTTGATTACATACAGATTTTTCTCCCTTTATATTATGAATTATTATCATTAGGAATTATTTTCACCATGCCCCTTGTACACAATGCATACAGGTACATAATGCATACAGAATCAACACTAATTGACTGCCTTAAAATTTTAAGTATAACTAATGCATTCAGAGGTCTTTATCTCAATTCAGATGTCTATAAAACAAATTTGGGTCAAAATTACTTTGTTTGCATTTCTGAAACCAAGATATATTTTATAATTAAAATTTAATTAAAAAATTAAAATTACAAAGCATAAAGAACTGAAAACACCTATTAAGAAAAGATAAATGTTTAAATAGCTAACTATAAGTTTATGCTTATAAAGCAAAATCAAGCAGTATATGTATTTTTAATAAACTACCATTATAATTACAATAAATACCTTACCTAGTTTATTGTTAAAAAATATGGTAACTTTGCTGTCAATAAGTGAAATTATTGTTAAAGTAGCAAAATCTAAACTGCAAAATAATTTCCTTTCATTCAAATCTTAAAAAGAAGTATTAAGAAAAACTGTTTTTCTTTTCATTTTATATTATTCAATGCAATCTTTTATGATTTTGCATAGACTACTGCTTTGAAATATTTTTCACTTTTCACAGGAAGAACTCATTTTATTTAAAAAATGCATTATGCTGACACTCAAGGTATATAGAAAAGTAATTTTGTCAAATTAAGAAACACTTGGTTTATGACATCAAATAATAATAGCTTGAACTCTAAGAAATTGCTTATGTGTAACCATTTTGACCTTCAAAATTGGCAATTTCCTATGATTCCACCTAAAGCTTGCTGTACCTTAGGAATGCATGGTCATTGGATTTTTCTTGAGTTTCCCTAGGGGCTTCCTCAAACTTCTCCAACAGCCTTCAGTCATTTCTCAAGGAAATAAAACATGTTTTATTAAACATGCTCTTGTTTAAATAACATGTATTACAGCACTCCGGGAAAAGCATAAGAGCTGATGTAAGATTTTTTTCCCATCTTCACCACACGGAGAAAGCGCTAATTAGTGACGATGCATAATTTGAACAATTGCTACTGACAAAGTTCCTTGTAATTCAATATTTCAAGGTTCTACAATTTCCCTTGATTTGAAATTAAATCAATTCTATCCAAAGGCACTCAAAATAATGAAAATTCCCATTAATTCATCTAGAAATGGTTAGTGTGGTCAGGCACAAATGGTATCTCATTACTACCTAGTCCTTCTTTACAGTGAAGTGTGTCATTTATATTTCATTAAAATGACACAATTCTACACAAAGTAGATTTTCATTATTTTGTACTGGTATTAATTTAAAAACATACTTTAAAACAACGGAGTGTCTTTCTTTAGCCTCAAACGTACCTTTATGGACATTGGGTTTATGATAATTCTTAGTACATTAACTTCATTCTTCAAATGTAGTGTACAAAGTAAAAAATGCAGCAATATGTTTTCAATAAATATTTGGGGAGAGGGGTAATCAATAAGAGATTAATGAAAAGACTTATTAGTGAATGAAAAGATATTTGAAATTTCCCATTTAATTTGCATATAACGATCTAACATTCACAGATAAATGAAGAGTTTATAAAGTGGGTATGACACTTATTTCCATTAATTCTTTTTAATAATTTGATATTTTGGAATTTTATCTTAAGCATGTTACCTCTGAAGCCATTACTGATACAGAAATCTACCAATTAACTGAGCAATCTCTTTTCTTGGAATGACCTATAAACAAGGTGACAATGTATGTTTATGGAAAATAAAGTCATTTTCATCAGAAAGAATTCACAAGAACATAATGTAATATTTATGATGTTGTTTTATAAAACTGGACACCTGAAACCTATGTAATGTTACAAACCAATGTTACCAAGAAAAGAAAATAGTTCTTCCAGTCTTGTATGTCACAGTACTATGTGTTCTGTATTAAGAATTAAAAAAAAAAAAAAAAAAGTGTCATGAGTGCCTGCTTTACGCTAAGGTCTATCTGCTCTGGAATTCCATCACTTTTACATTCTATATATGTGAATAAGACATCATATTGGTTCTTAGTGCCATATTTTAGAACATGTGGGTAGTAATTGAATTCATGTCATAAATGTATTTATGTATATTAAATTCAAAGAATTTATGTATGTTAAATTTAAAGAAAACATGTCTAGATTATATAGCACCTGGCACGTCCTCTTTCAGTGGTGGAGAATAATCTTCTCCCCTTAGTGATAGCTGACATTTTGTCTAGAATTCCTTAGAGTATTGACGTTGTATTGGTGGATTTTAGCTTTAACTTTGCCGACAGTGTCAGCAATGTTTTATGTAATTCAAGCTGTTGCCAGTGTTAATTGCCACGAAGGCAGAGTTTCGTTTGAGTTGGCTTTGCACATATTGAACAATTAGATCAAATCATCTTGATGACAGAGGTTCTCAAAAGTTAGCGCAAGTCACAACACTTGGAGGAATTGCTAATATGAAATATTCAGTCGCAGATACTAGAGGCTTCCTGATGGGTTTGGGACCTTGATCTTCTAACAAATTCTTGGTCACGACTGCTGCTGCTGATCTGGACAATACTGTTCAAGACACGCCATTGAACAATCATAGGAACGCATGTGGCTGGTCTCTCCGTGTAATTCGGTATAGGCTGGTGAAACACCTGTCCCTAGATAACCTTTCTTCATGAATGAAGAACCCTCCTCTGTGGGGACACTTTTCTCACTGTAGTCAAAATGAGGTGCCTTCACTGTAGTCAAAATGAGGTGTCATCCTAGAAAAATGGTTTACCAAAATAATTAAGATTGTGGGCTAAGTTCTTAGCACATCCTAGCTGGGTATGACTCATCATTTTCTTTTTTTTTTTCTTTTGAACTGATTGAATGGCAACATTAAAATGGCAAACATTTGTCTTCTTTCAAATTAGATCAACAGAGCATAAGCGCAGTCCTGTGGGGGAAGAGGTCAAGGAAAAAGGTAGAAACAGGTAGGGGAAAGTGAAAATGTGCCTGAGAACCTGCCTGGTTGACATTTGCCTCTCCGTATCTAACCTGAGACTATGTACCAATTGTTTTTGTTCTAGTTCTGGTTCTGATTATGATACATACTGTATGAACACTGAAGAATATTTTCTAGCTGGGCTAGCATGTTTCCTTTTGGGAGGTACACATTTTTATAGAAAATGATACTAATAACACTAAGGATAATAATACTTCATCTTATTATGTGAGCATTACAGAGGAAAGTCTATAAGAAGTGATAAAGCTTAGTTATTAACTGTGATACTGTTTATAAAACTTGCAAGACTCAATGATCTTATTATGTATTATCATCCAAGACCTGGGATTTGATTTTACTCACCAAGAATGTCATAAGTTAAACGCTTACTGTTTCATAAGTCCTGTCTTCAAGTGGTTGATTTAGAGACAGAGGAACTTACTTATCACGGCAGAATACGACCTATGGAGGATGTGAGAAATTCTTGCAAACTCAGCCCTGAGGGCCGGGGAGGACCCTGTGTAGATGCTAAACAGAGTGGATTAGTCACAGCTGAGGCTGGACCCGGGGAGCCACTGCTTTTATAGCCATAAGCTAGTTTGCTCTTTTTTCTGGAAGGAGACTTTACCCAGTCTGCCAAAGTCAGTCACTGAGCGCACAATCTGGAGAAATGGCTGGTGCAGAAGAGGTCGGGGCACAGCCAGAGAGAGGCGTAGGGCATGAGGCTTGTGGACGAGCGTCTCCTGAGGCCCGGGTGCTGGCGGCTGACACTGAGTAAGCAGTATCACTTCAGTGTGTATTGACAACACCATTTATTTTCCAATTTACATATATTTATTAAGTGCCTGTTGGGTATCGGGCACTGTGCTAAATGCATGAAGAGAAAGGATTCTCACTCTATTTCAATGAAGGAGACAGAAATAAAGAAATTAGGGAATCAATATATACCTGAATTCTGATTTTCACAAGCTCTAGGAGGGGAAAATGAGTGTATGGACAGGAAATCAGGAGAACATCTGGTTTAGATTCAAGAAGAGAGAAGACTTTTCTGGAAAAGTGACAGGTAGGTGAAGCGCGAGAACCACCACCTGCATCTCCTGCTGTGAGGGCAGTCCCTGGGTGTTCTGCTCGGGAATACAAGCTAAAGAACAAAACGCCCTTATCTTCACCCTAAATCCTTCCAACTCCTTCATTTGATGGTCAGAATTTTTAAGAAAGCAAAGAAAAAAAGGCAGAGAGTTCTAACCCCACCTGTATTTGGAGGGAGAGTTAAAATTCTGTTCTATTCCTCTTTCTACCTATGCTCTGTTCCAGAGATACACTTTCCTTTATTGAATCCTGTATTTTGTAGGAAGTTCTAAAAATTCTAAGAAACAAATCCAAAGGGAATCGTACATTTGGAAGCACATACACATTTTTAAGATGTGAAAGATAAATGTGATATGTCTTCTTTGATCAAGGGAACCTCTGAAGAATTAATTCTACAATAGACACTGAGGGACAATTAGTTCAACATCTTTGGATTTCATTCTGGCTTTTTAAAGGCTCCGTGTAACTCTGATATTTTACAAAAATCACTTGTCATTACATTTTCCTAATTTGTTATTTGATATATTCAAACAGCCCTAAAGAAACATCTTTGATTCAAAAGAGTGATTCTTTCATTTCAGACCCTCCCCTTCCCTTACTTTCTATTTTCATGGAGCAAAGTGTCCAGGCTGAGTTCAAACCACAATTCTCTGTAAATGTTTCTGAAATTGGTAGAATGTCCATCTTCCTGGCATGTATTTTCATGAGCTGCTCAGGTGCTCTTAGGAGATTTGTAGGATTTGGGGGAAATTGGAGAAATGTGAAAAAGCGTGTGGGTGGGGACAAGAGAGAGACAGAGACAGAGAGAAAACGATGTGGGAGGTGTGCTGGTGTGATTTTCATGGCCACCAGGGCAGGGGTATTGCCTCTGAGATCACTTTCAGCAGGAGGGGCTGTGTTGGGTTCTCGGGTCACTGGCTACATGATTCTGGAGGATCAGAATGCAGGGATATGCCCATTGCACATCAACGCAACTGGAGGCATAATTTAGCGCGGGTCCAAAAGACCTGAGAGTATGGATTCCGGTGGCTTCCACCCCCATCTTAAGATGGGAGAAGAAATGAGATGTTCCAACCCATGCAGGCAGGAATCCAATGTTTTTAGGACCTCAAAATATGATTACAATGTCTGTAGCACCTGTAAATAAGATTTCCTCTTTTATTGTATTACTGAGTTTTTACTATTTATTTCCTACATATAAGTTCACCAATAACTAATCTGATCTTTTTTAAACATATATTAATGTATTCTCAATCTACATTGAAATGCAATGACCTTGAAGACAATTTCCCTGAATGAAAAAAATAAATGATTCAGTCAACAGTCAAAGTTATCATTGCTTAGCATAGAGACACAACATATAGCATGAGAAAAGTTGGTTTCCATCATTCCAATGCCATCCTCTCTTTTTGTCTGGGCAGACAATTTATTGCACAAGACGCCATGTTTCAGTGGCATCAGCCATTCTAACCCATCATTAGAGAATGTGATACAAAAATATCCCATGTAGAAAAAATGTAATCATTTAGAGTCTCTTCAAGCCAATGGTCCTTCTTCTCCAAAGCAGTGCTTATGTGTCACTTACATAGCCATCAAATTAGATTAGTCCGCTTTTTGCTAATTTTTTGTTGCTAAGAGCTTCCTTTTAATGCACCAAAGAGTTTTTGATAATTAAAATAATAGATGCATCCAAATTACTCTCAAGAACTGAAGCTTCTTTTTCCTAATATATTATTTGGTGTTTTTATTTGAGCTTTGTAAAATTTCTGTAGGAATAGAGGCAATATTTTTAGATTCATACAATGGATAATATTTTGTAGTTATTTGACATCACTAACTTTCAAATGTTGTGATTTTAATCCTATCTAAAAGCAACAATAAGGTGAGCTCAAAAGAAAATACAGCAGAGTTTAAAACTGGGGTTGTGTTGTTCACGTCGCCTGAAACTCAACTTCACTGAATTTGTCACCTAATCTTTTCTAAAATACTCAGCAGTGACTTTAGGAGGCCCCATTAGATACAGTCACAACCTGATCCTACTTGGGGGGAAGGAGCTTCATATTTCCAAACAGGAACTAGGACTAAAGAAACCTTTATGACAGTTTATTATTTTTCTTTGGGCCTCCAGATTTCTTTTCTCCTGTGAAGTCCGACACTGTTTAAATTTCAGATGCTTATTTTGCTAATGATCTCTGAATTGTAGGACATGAGTAAGGAGAGGGTTTTAAATAATTGAAAGATTTTTCTGAAGGTAATAACTTTTAAGAAAGGAACAGGATTAGAAGCTAATAAAAAGAAAAGAAGTGTTGTAATTTCAAGTATGGCATGGAGAGAATCTAACTAGTGACTACTTAGCTTAAGGATACTTTAGTATTTTCAAACAAACCGAGAACAACCCCAGAACTCCTATTCTTACCAGTATTCAGGCCATATATGTTTCCACCATGTAGGATATAAAAATATAGATAAGCAAAAAGAAGACATACACATGAACAAAATCCCATACACAGTGTGAATTTGGGCATATTTTCAGTGTATTCCTCTATTTTATTCTATCTACCTACCTTTCCATCTATCTCTCATATATTAATCTATCACATATCCATTCATTAGTCTGTGTATATAATTTGGCTTACTATATAAGGATCAAACAAGAGGGTAGCATGAACCATAATCTGAATTTTGCCACATAACTATGTAACTTGTCATCTTTCTATTTTTATAAAACCCCACCGTCACTGTCAATGAGTAAAGAGTATGATATCAATGACTATGAATTGTACTTCATTGTGTAGAGTTACAGCAGATCCTTCGGGCTGCATTTCTGATAACTCTTGTCCTTTTATTCTCTCTGACAAGTCCCTGAATGTATCCATGTCTCCACACTCACTGTGAACTCAGAGAACATTTAGCCAATTCTAGTCTCTAGAGATGGCTCCATCTCAAGTGACTCCAATGACAAAGGAAATGGCCTCAAAGCCTTCATTGATGTGTCCATAGTGAATGCAAACAAGGTCTGTTCTGTCATCATGTATAACTCATTTATTTAAATTGCATATATGACATGTATTCACTTTCCCTCCAGAAATGTGATGCTGCTGTTGACCATTGAATAACAAAGATGCTGAAAGGAAAAGATTAATAAATCAAATCTTTGAATTTTGTAGGTTTCCATCTTAGTACTGATTTCATTTGACTGTGGCACCATTTCACTAGCTTCTGGACTCCAAATTTAGCTCAGTGGATGGCTGATGAAATGCCATGGGTCCTAAGTCCATTATTAGCACATCAGCTCTTGCATCTGCAGTTTGCAAGTTTCAACAGTCATTCTTTGACAGAACTCTTAATGTGCTTTAGTATTCGATAAATTGTCAACTAGTTCACCTAGAACAAGCCTGTCTTAGTCAAAACGGGTGTGTTTCTAGTTCCAATTTAAATATTAGAGCAACTTCAAAAACAGCTGGGTGAGCAATATCAAATTCTTATTTTATACGTATAGATACCTCAAGAGAAAAATCAATTAGTCAAATGCAACATGAATTTGATGCCACTTATTTAACAAATAAAATGATAATAAAAACAAACATAGTAGTAGGTTTCTATATGGAGCATAAAAACCACACTGGTATGTATATAATTCAGCTTTACAGCAGCATTCTGTGTAGGTAGCATTTCTTTTTTACAATGGAGAAGACTGAATTTCAGGGAAATTCACTAATTTGACAAGTGTCTCCGAGCCAAGGCAGAGTCACATGTGGGACCTACAAGTAATTAGTTCCAAAGTCATTTTGCGACTTCATCACCCTTACAGTAAAAATTGCTAGTTCTGTCTTCTTCCATAACACTACACAGCATCGGCTCTGGCCTGTGGTTGAGATGTGAAAATCAAAATTTGGTTGCGGTAAGACCACCAGCTCTGGAGCAAAGGCCTGAGTGTGGGGGTTCCCTTGTACCCAATCAGGAAAATGTCTTCTCATGCTGCACGAGAGAAGGAAATAAAGAGAGGCTGTTCTTCTGACCCACCGTGTTGCTCACAGTTTCTCCTGCAGAGGTATCCCCTGGGGAAAATTAGTTCTTCACACATGCTATAAATATTCAAACTGATGAAATGAGTTCAACCACCTTCATAATTGATGCAAGTTCCATTTTACGATGCAGTAACTTGAAAAAATCAGACGACTAATTATAATTCAAATGCATTTTCAGTCTTTAGATTCCAATTTCTTTGCATTTGAGACCATGTGTTTTCTTAGATATAAATATTTGGAACGCTCGCTCAAAGTTTGCTTTCTTCGTTTTCTTGCGGAATAAACTTGAGTGATGTGGCAATCAGTCTTCGCCCTAAGGCTGCGGTTTTTCTTATCCTCCTGCATGCTAAGTCCTTTTCTTTCTACAGGGAAGACTGGGAAAGTAGGTTTGGGCAGATTTCAGCAGCGGCAGCTGTTTCCCAACCCAGGCACTGCAAAGAGTGAGTCTCCTTAGAATTCTGATCATCGGAGCGAGTGTCTTCCCTTTGCAGAAAAACCCATCAAGAGGAGCCAAGTTCCTCAGGTCTGTAGACCTCCAGGACTCCATCCTCTCACTGACCCAGAGCTGGCCCTTTGCAGCGTCTTGTGGATTTCTGCCTGAATCCTCTGACCAGCTTTTGTGGCATCCAGATGGGCACATCATAGGTAAACCAATATCCACGTCCTACTTCTCCATGCAGGAGAGGAGACTTTGTGCCCACGTCTCTCTCCATGGGGCTATTCCATCACCTGAAATCTCGGTTCTCTAATAGTTTTAAGCTGCTAATTTAAAATTTGGCTTCCAGTTTTCTTGTTGCAAGGGAAGAAGCAACCTTTGCCTGCCCTTCCTACAGCCAAGTTTTCAGTCCGCGGCCGCACAGGTACATAATTATAACATTATGTTTTGGTAGCAATAGCAGGTTTGCTGTGATGTTTGCGTAGATGAGGAACAGGCACCTCGGTCTCTAGCAGCAAGGGGAAGTTCTTCTGAGGAACCTATTTTAAGAACAAAAGTTGGGACTTCAAGGAGAACAGAATTCCCAGGGAGAAGGCGGGAAATGGCAGAGGACAGGAGGTTTGCACAAGGACGCAGCATTTTGCCATCAAAAGAACCATAGGTAGAGCCAGACCAGAGCTTTCAGCGTGAGAGAGAGGGCGCCGAGCAGCAGTGCTGGAAAGGAGCAAAATCGCAGACATCAGATGCCATTTAAGAAGCTGGGACTGTGTTCTCTCTCTATGAGAAATTGTGGACAGATCTTCCAAGAAAGCAGTGTGGCGACTTCACAGTTTACGTGCGTCTGGCTGCATGTACACGTGGAGGGCAGACAGTCTTCTCAGGGGTGCAGGGTGGCCTTTCAGTATTCACAGAAAGAGCAAGATAAGGATGCACTCCAGCTCCCATTGAGGAGATGGAATCAGGAGCAATGTGTCAAAACTTCGGAAGCAGCATTCAAGTCAGAGATGGACTGAGTAAGGGGGGTGGGAGAGTGTGGGATGTCCCAGGTCCTTGGCTGGATATATAAGATCCAGAAAAGAAGAGGACAAGCTTGATTCGAGAAGATGGGTTTGGGTCTTGACATAGGAACTCGAGATGTTAATGGAACACCAAGATGGCGGCCCTCAGCAGGCAGCTGAGTTCGTGACTCAGAGGCTGCAGGGAGCTGGTTGGTCTCAGAGATGCATCCAGTCGTCTTGCAAACATGGTGGATTGAACTGTGCAAATGGGGGCAGAGGCGATCTAGAGGGGGGCAGGAGGAAGCGTGGATGACGAAGGAAACACCATCTGTGAGCATGTCAGAGGGGACAAAGTCAGGAGGTAGCCTGGAACGAAGAGTTATAATGTCTTACGGGTCGCAGAGCTACCATGGGAAGTGAAGGAACAGAGATTTACCTTCAAGGTTACACAAAGATGTCTGCTCTAACAAGGGATGGAGTTAGAAAAAATACAGTAAAGGAAAAGACAATGAGAAAGTCATTGCATCCAGCCATGAGGACAAGAACGAGAAAACCCATTTGCACTGCAGCCAAAGCCCAAGGACATGAACTTGGCCGTTTCCAAGTCCGCAGTGTGGCAGATGTTCCAGAAAGGAACAAGTGAGGAAACACTTTATGAGAAATTTTGAGTAGGGGGATGAGACTGGAAGAGAATGTCTACTGCTTTTGCAGACCGCAGCAAATGATGATGTACTAAAGAAACTCAGATGTCAGAAGTGTCTGAGGCTAAAGTTCTGTTTGCAGACACAAGACAAATATTCCAACCTGAACTGGAGTCTGGATGATTCTGAAAAGCAACACAGTGTCTTAAGCCTTGATGCATCTCATCCCGTAATTTCCTGCCTCCTTGGTTGTTCACTTTCCTTTCTCTCTCCGTTCGCGTCTCTGCCCGCCTTCCTGCCTGCTCTTTCTGCATCTGTTCTTCCTCTTTCATCATGTCCCTTATTGCTTTTGCTTTCCCTATTAAGCACATATAAAATTGATATATATTTCAAGGTAAATTCTAAAAGGATGAGGAAATCAAAGCAAAGGGAACACTAACGGGGATGAGTTCATAGGAAAGTGAATTGCAGAGGGAACGAACGAGCTGGAGTCGCGCTCTCTGAGGCCCACTGACATCCATCTTGTGAGCAGCTGCCTCTCTCCCGGGAACAGATGGGTCCGATAAACCATCACTATTTCTTTCCTGAAGTAGTCCGTGACGCCCTCCGACAATGTACACTATTCCAACAAGGAAAGCAAACAGAAACGAGCAAAGCTCTGCAAAATCCTCACGATGTCTTTCCCTATCCAGAAACTGCGTGCGTAGCATCTTGCTATTTTTGTTATAAAACAGGAAGGAAAGCACACACAAACACACATCTTCTCAGGTCTCATACTGACAAAATCTGTCAGTGGATTTTTCAAGTATCCCCCATCTACTACCATCAGAAAGTTTGCAAACGCATCAGGCTTCCTTGAAACAGGTTTGTTCCTGGATCTTGCCTGAGACACGCCTTTGTCTCTGTCCTTCCACACGTCTAAGAACAAGTTTGGAGCAGAAGCAGCGGCCAGGGCTCAAAGCCAACCAGCACACTGGCCTCCAGTGGCGACATTCAGGTGCCGAGTCCCGCTCTGGCTGAACAATGGTCTCGTTACCACTGAGCGCTCGCAGCTCCCTCCGCCAACTGCAGACGAGGCGCACTTTGCTCCAGGAACTATCCAAACAGGACAGCGTCAGAAGGGAAGAAATAGCCCTTCAAGGAGAATTCATTTTATTTATTTATTTTTTTTTTTTGCCTCTTCTCTAAGTTTTCTGTTTGGCCAACATATGCATGTTTCTACATAGATCTTTACTCATTTATTCATGTATTGGTTTTTGCATGAAAATATTGTATTGCTAGGCCAAGAAATGCCTTGGTGTACTAAAAAATGAAAGAAAAGTGTTCAAAAGAGAGGCAAGGGGTGTTTGGTTCAAATCATTCTTTGATTGACATTAATTTGTATGAGTCAGTGATCATTTCCCTTTACTCTATCTCATATGTAGGTGTTCTCTGTAACATGAGTAAACTAGAAAGCATAAAAATAACACCAAGACCACACAGTTTTAAGACAAGAACATACACTGAGCTGTGTGTATATGCACATATGTGCATGTATTTACACACAGAGATATTCACACACACATGATTCAACACAAGTGTCAGAATATAGAAGATCGATTTTGTGACATAGGGACCAGTTCATAACGTTATTCCAATTTCACACACATTGCTAATCTATGAAGTTGGTGATACATATAAAATAAGATTTCGAGATTGTGCTGGTAGAATTCTAAAATGCCCTGAAATGACCCATGCTTCCAAAGATCCTTCCCTTGAGTATAAGCAGCCTCGATGGCTCGTTTTTAGCCAATGGAATGTGGGAAGTTAAGGGTGCAGGACTTCTTGATTATCTTGTGTCATCAAGGTGAAGGGCTGTTTCCTCACAGATTATAATTCCATCCTCTGATAAGGCTGCCTCTTGGCAGACCAGAGAAAGAGGTGTTTCTGCTGGCCTTCATGAAGACCACCATGCTTCGGATGAGTGTTTGGGCAGCTCCTAACAGCTAAGAGTAGTTGTCACTGCCACTGGCCAATAGAGCAACCTTGGTCATAAGACCCCATGAAATGAACTCTGCTAACAGCACGAATGATCTTGGAAATGAATCCAACACCAGACAAGCTTCCAAGTGCAAATGCTGCTTGTCCTGGGGTGCAGCCCACAAGCCCCCATGGATCTGCCAACTTGTGTCCCCTGGAAACTGTGGGTCGGAGTGCGTTTGCTGTTTTAAGCTGCAAAATGTGTGGTCATTTCTTATGAAGTGATAAAACTTTTAGACAAGATTGATGGAAAGTTTTATGTAAACAAGTGAAGAGAAATGCACACAGATATGCACGGATTATCTCAAAATGTCAGATCACCTGTTCACGTTGACATTTTTAAAACAATCATAGTTTATATATGATGCTTAGATGCTTGGATCATGCCCAGCTAAGTCTCAGGGAAGTTCAGTTCATGAGATCATTCACTGAGGACCAGTCCTTGTGCTGGGCATAATTGGAAAGGACTGTGGGGAATGTTCACGTAATTAGCAAACATAAACAGCGCCATCTCAGTGCCCATGTAGCCCAGGAAAGCTCTCAAGTGTGTCAGTGGGTTTGGAGGTTGTCCAGGCTGCGCTCTCTGGGTAACATTTGCCCAGCGTTAGGTGTGAAAGGTAACCTTTCTAAGGACATGCGTGTTGCTTGATGTCACATATGTCTGACCCTGTATTCGTATCTGAACAAGTCAGTTTGTGTTTCCAAGTTCAAATTCCTTCAATTGTTTTTCTCTCTGTATTGATGAAAGTGGCATAGATCACACATTTCCCTTATTTCCTTTCCACACAAGTAAGTGATGTAATGTGCAGAGGTGGAATGTGAGCAAAAGTGATTTGTGCACTACTTGTTTATATTTTTTAAAAGGAAGTTGCCTACTATTCATTTTCTCTATAACTGTTTCTTTCTGCTAGGACATGGCCAAACTGATTTGATGAAAATGGACCCAGGGTTAGAGCCCATGGTGTTAAGAAGGGCAGAGACATTCCACCCTCTTGAACAGCCTAGGAATAAACCTGAGAGAGTAATTAACTTCTGTTTCATAGAAATCATTGCATTTTGTGTTTGCTGTGTTTGAAGACCTAAAGTGTCCTTCCCTGATGGGTATTACCTAGTAAACTAGACAGATACGGCCTCTGTCTCTCCCCAGGTCATGGGCAGCTTTCTACCTCATACTTCTCTTCCCAAAATACACCTAGACGAAGCCCAGGAGCCCAGACTTCCGATGCAGCGACATAGTGCTGCTGATGCTGCATGTTTTTATAGAGAGAAAATGGACGGAAGTTGACTCAGCAGGGAAGGCGTGGGTTCCGGGCACCCAACCAGAGAGCTTTGTTCACTGCATGCTCTGCCATTTACTGACAGGCTTTGTATAAGTCAATTAAAAATTTGAGCCTCAGTACCTAAAGATAGAAAACTGATAAAAGGGGGCCTCCCTGGTGGTGCCGCAGTTAAGCGCTGCGCTGTGGAGCTGTCAGCAGCAGTGATGTGAGTTCCACGCCCAGCCGGGGAGAATCCCACATGGCGCGGCAGACCTCTCCTGCCTCGCCCGCTGCTCCCCTCAGCAGTGTATTTCTGATCTGCCTGTTCTGCTCCCTGCTCTGGCTCTGGTGAACCCTCTTGCCGCCCCACGCCTCTGGCCTGCACCCCAGCTTGTATGTATAAATAAATAAATCTTTAAAAAAAAAGAAAAAAAAGGAAAACTGATAAAAGGATGGCTTTTTAAGCTTTTGTACATATCAAATGAAATAATTTTAAGTAGAACATAGAGAACAGTGGGCAAGCAAAGCTCAACTATTTTTATCATTGAAACCTGAGACAAGACTGATAATCACACTAGAAAAGATCCTATTAGTCCTCTCATTGTTCCTGATAATGATGAACAGTGAAGGTCAGAGCATCGAGTGGGAGGAAGAATATCATTTCGATCTAGAATATTGTGCATTGGAGATGCTTGGCGCGTGTCTAGATATCTGTGTCTAGCAGTTTTTTGATAGGCACATCAGGAACACTTTATGCAAATTAGAAAATTATATTTCGAGTCCTGATATAAGGCGATGGTTGAAAACATAAGAAAACAAAAATTACATATGAAGAAAATACATATGAAGAGATTCTGAAAGTAGAATTTTGGAGACTAACAGGAGGAAAGGGAAGGGGAGACTTTCAGTAAAAAGATTGGACAAATATTCAGGGGACAGAAAGAGAAATAGGAGAAAATCAAGGCATGGAAGGTGGAGAAGAGGGAAAGGAGAGTGAGTGGATGGGAGAGGAGAGCAGTTGGCTGTGACCTAGTCATCCCTCCGTCAGAGCGCCACACAGGAGATGAAAAAGAAAGCACAGGGGCAGGTGGGTGGGCTGGTCTAATCTCCTGGTCCGCTGGTCCTCTGCTACTTGCCACAGGAAGAGAATGATCTCTAAACACCCTTCATTATCAGGATGTCAATGGCTAAGGTTACCTACATGAAAACGAATTCCTTATCTATAAGGAATTTCTTCCTAAAGAGCATAAGAGCATATAGTCTATGTGACTCTTAACTAAAATAGATAGTCATGATTTCAATAATCTCACTCTGTTAAGCGATGATAGATCTCATGACGAGGCATTATCCACTATTCTAAAGCAGAGGTGCATGACCAATGAGGAAGACTGGACACTGAGGTGTCTCAGACTTTTCTCTGCTTCAGCTGAGTGGAAATTATTGGTAAACATTAGCAATCTCAACATTAGTACAATCTCTAATTTGATTAATGTGATTGGCAATAAGCTCCTATGGACTAATGCATAGTCAACATTACTAAATGCTTGGTAGAATCCAGAGAAATAATGCTTGAAAATATTAGTTGAATCTATTTCTTAAACATGTTCAAGCATTCATGGGTGACAAGATTTTAGTTCACTGGGGATGAAGTTTTGAATGTATAGATGTCTGTTCTAGCATCATCCACTTAGAATGTAAGTGGAGAAGGAAAGGTAGGAAGTGCATTTACTCTGGAAAAATATTCAGAGAAGAACATTTTTCCCCTCCCCCTGTCTTTCTTCCTCCCTTCCTTTTTTAATCAGAGAAGTTGTGAGAACATAAGGTCCAGGTGAGATATTCAAGAATTTTCCATGGATAGCAAGAGGGACATCCACTCTGAGACCAGCTGGAAGTTGCCAGGGATCAAGAAGGAATCTGGGGACTTTGGGGACCACAGAGAATGGGGCACGGATGTCATAGTTGATGGTCTTTGTTCTTGCAGACAGGCTGGTGACAAAGAATTACTATCATGGTGTTAAATTTGGGATGCGAAGAAAGGATACCAAGACTGAAATTTTAGGTGAGCAAATAAACAAAGCTAAGTGGTTAAAAAGAATTAATGTGAGTCATCTGAAATGTATTTACGTGACTGGATTTCACGACAGACATTGAGGTGTTACATACACCAGAATGTTCTCTCCCACTGGCTACTGTGAGATGCCTGTATGAAATCCAATGTAAAATTCCTCTCCCTTGAACTACTTAGAGTGAAACTCAATTCTACTCAACCTTGAATATTTACTTTACAATCTGAAAACTCAACAAGCTAATTTTCTGTCTCTAAACTTGTGGCAGGTTGATTCTCCTGGGGTCCTTCCAAAGACTTATTTTCAACAACTGTCCTTTGTTGTCCTGTGACTGACTTAAAGCATCTAAGAAAATATTTTATTAATCTCCCTCTGTCTGCCATATCCTGGAACTCAGTCATGGAGTTTCCTTTTTTTATTCTTTCTTGTCTTAACTTCAAAAAGTGACATTTTACACCTTATAGAAACAGAAAAAACAAAACCTATCCATTTGCAACATTTCACCACACACTGTCCCATCTCCCCATGAGAATTTCCTCTCCTTCCTTCTCCACAACCACGATTTTATTTTATTTTATTATTTTTTAAAGATTTATTTATTTATGCATACAAGCTGGGTACAGGCCAGATACGTGGGGCGGCGAGAGGATCCACCAGAGACAGAGTGTGGAGCGGAACAGGCAGACCGTTGGATATTTTCCCATAAGCATATTGTGGTCATGACAGTTTAAAATTTAGACACAGAATAATGTAGGGTCTAGTGCTTTTTTCCTCAAGAAAATTTAACTTAAATTGTCAATCCTTTATATATCTTATAACGAAGGAGGGGGAAACATCAAAAAAGAGAATAACAAGATCTTAAAAAGAAAGGAGGACTTTTTGTTGTCATCGTTGTTTATTTTTACTAATGTAAATAAGTTAGTCATCAGTTTCTATTTGGAATGTAATTATTTCACATAATAGTTGACTTATATAGTGATAGAAAATAATATAATGATTGTAATGATTGAGAAATAAATTAGATTCTTATGTATCAGTATGAAATGAGTTTCTTCCCATTTCCTCTAAAGAAAATTTAGTCATTTAAAAATCATTGCTTTTAAAAAATAATAATTTAAAAGTCTCTCTGGTAAGCCCTTGCTTCACAATGCTGGATATACATTCCACATACAGTGTTTTCTCTTCCCCAGACAGAAGCCAGAGGCAACACTTTTTCTGATATTCACTTTGGAGACTTGGTCAACTCAGGGGAGTAAATCCCCAGGTTTGTTGGGGGGAACGGGATTGTGTTCCCCTGAGGTTTTAACTCAGATTTGCCCACACAGCCACCAACAATCCAGCAATGCTTACAGTGCAGGTTTTCCTACCTGGGTGCCGATTCCTGTGACACTTTTACTCCTGTGTAACTGCTAATGGAAGCTATGACATATGGGAGTCTGTCTTTCTAACTAGGGGGGCAATTGTTTGCCATGCAACCCTCTTTTATGGCTCCAAAAGGAGCTGCTAGTTTTTGAGTCTGGTTTGTAGTTACTTGTTAGAATAAAGTGACATCTTGGAAGCACCTGAACTGCAGAGACAGAACCCAAAAGTTCCACCAATCTGAATAATAAGTGTCCCCCAGGGACCTCCGTGGTGGCACAAGGGGTTAAGTCTCAGCCTATGAAGCAATCAGTAGCCACTGCAGCACGAGTTCGATCCCCGGCCGGGGAGCTTCCCACAGGGCGCAGCAGACCTCTCCTGTCTTCCCACGGCTCCCCTCAGCAGTGCACTTCAGTAAATCTGCTTGTTCTGCTCCCCACTGTCTCTGGTGAACCCTCTCACCACCCCACACATCTGGCCTACACCCCAGCTCTTGTATGCATAAATGAATAAATCTTAAAGTAATAATGATAATAAGAGACTCTCGATTAAATGTACCTGTGTGGGGCCTCCCCGGTGGCGCAGCGGTTGAGCGCTGCGCTGTGGAGCTGTCGGCAGTGCACGATGCGAGTTTGACGCCCCGCCGGGGAGAATCCCACATGGTGCGGCAGACCTCTCCTGCCTCGCCCGCTGCTCCCCTCAGCAGTGTATTTCTGATCTGCCTGTTCTGCTCCCCACTCTGTCTCTGGTGAACCCTCTCGCCGCCCCACGCCTCTGGCCTGTACCGCAGTTTGTATGTATAAATAAATAAATCTTTAAAAAAAAAATAAATAAATAAATGTACCTGTGTGGGTCAAAAAATGTGAAAACATTAATTTTATAATATTTGGCCAATAAATTAACCAGTATGAGAACTTATCCTTCATCAACAGCAAATTCATGTTTATAAATTTCCCGTCAATGGTGATGGAGCATTTTAGACTTCCTGTGCTTCCTCCTGGCTGGGTATACTTTTCTTATTATGGCAATAGGCATGTTTCCAGACACTTAATTACATCGTTAGCCATCAGACATTGGGTTCTTGTTGATACTCTGGGCACATATATGTTAAACATATATCAGACTCCTCAAGTGGAAGGAAGTGATTATTTTAATCAATTACCATCCAATCACTTTTGGTATGAATCTCTAGCATCAAGAATATAGTCTAAGACCATAAACATAACACAGAATTTAATCTTGTTAATAGACCTTAACTAATGTATACTTTGTTGAGACTTACAACACATATTTTGAAGTATGGGTAGTGACATATACACAGGTTTATTTGTAAATTTAATGTGAACAGCCTACAGAATGGAACTTAATGTAACTACAAATAATGCCTCTACTACCTGCAGAGAGAGGGGCCTCCCTGCTGGCGCAGAGGTTAAGCACTTAACCGCTGGGCTGTGGAGCTGTCGGCAGCGGTGACACGAGTTCGACCCCCGGCCAGGGAGATTCACACATGGTGCGACAGACCTCTCCTGCCTCGCCCGCTGCTCCCCTCAGCAGTGTATCTCTGATCTGCCTGTTCTGCTCCCCAGTCTGCCTCTGATGACCCCTCTCGCCGCCCCACGCCTCTGTCCTGTACCCCAGCTTGTATGCATAAACAAATAAATCTTAAAAAAAAAAACAGAGAATACTCATGAGCACCACACTCAAGGAGAGTTATCAATGAGATTAAATTAAATAGGGTCAGAGTTGTCCCCATTAGTACCCCAGCCACCAGCGTCAATTCCTGTCCCATAGTCTCGGTGGAAAGGTCTTGCTCCTTTATTCTGAGAACAGGATAAAGTTTGCTTGCTAAGTGAGCGTAACCAGAAATCACAGGGCAGAATCCAAGTCTATATAAAACCAGCCCGACCCTGGCCCATGCATCAACCTGATTCCTCCCCTCTGTCCCTTGGAAAATGCTTTCAATTAAACTTTGCGTTACTTCTGCCCTCTCAGTCTCTGTAGATCATTCCACAGCCCATGCCAAGATGACCCTTTCTCCCCACCACGTCAGTAATTTAAAAGGGTATTGACTAAAAGTTAAAATGAGGGGCATCCTTTTTGTTTTCAAGAAGAGAAATTAAGCCCCGTTGTTTCAGATGACAGGATGAGGGTCATTGTAAATGTATACTGGAAGAATGAATTTCACTGGGTAGGAACATTCAAAATATATACAAGACTGTGGTAATTAGGTCAGCAACATTTACTTTTTCTAGTATGTATGCAAAAAATAAATAAATAAACTCTAGATTTTACCAACCAAAACAGACTCTTTAATCACTCTCACTACATGGAACGAAAGACATTTCAATAGTGAAAACCAGAATAGAAATAATCTAAACCCTTAAAGTTCTTAATAATAAATACATTTAGGCCTAGGAAATTTTTTACCAAATTAGCCTTGCTCGTTTCATTTTGACATGGGCCAATAAACCTCATTATGGGAAGACACTGGTCTGCAAATCAGCACTTAGAACGAGCTAAATTCGATTTGGTCCCCAAACAAGCCATACATACCGAGAATAGACGGCACCCAGTACAGAACGCTGGCCTGTGGTTGCGAAGACTTAAATCGGAAGGTCTGAGACGTCATAGTAAGTATTTACTTATGCAAATACGTAATATTATGTATAATATTGTAACATGTATATTACTCCTTCCATGTAAATAAACAATAGTATGTAAGCACATAAGAATGTATTTAAAGATTCTCTTATATCCACTGGGGTAAATTTGCCTCTCATGTAAATCAAGAGCTGGTGGCACAAAGCTCTTCAGGGGCACGGGTGATTGCAGAGTTACTGTATCACTGGCAAAGGTCTAAATCAAGACAAGCGCCCTTGTCATTAGGCCATAAGGACTAAACCTGTTTGACATCCCCTTGTCTGTAAATTGAGACTGTCTCTATTCATTACTAGTTAGAATAATATATTAAAAGGTAACACTGCACTTTTCATAGTACTGTAGACAATTTCTCACTAGTATCAGTTAAATAAGATCTGTCTAAATATAGGATGAAAAGGGGGAAGACAATTAGAAAGCGAGTATCAGGGGAATTCATCTCAGTACAGGATTTATTGGTCAAAATTGCCTGTGGGTAAGGGGCTCTAGAGAATTCTCTACCATATTCTTGTGCTATCCATTGCTCTGTGCATTCTGTTCTGTGATTCCAAATTCTTGAATATGCTGCCTGTCTTTCAGATACTTTGGTTCTTTAGATGGGTTCAGACATTATCTTCCAGTTCATTAATAAAGTTAAACTTTATGTTTGATTCTCCATTTAATTTGTTCTCTTGACTCTATCAACATCTGGGGCTTGTGGTAGTTATAACAGCAAATACTGTATATAGTGTATGTGTATGAAGCACACATAAAGTGTCAAATCCCATTGTTACCTATGAGTATCACAGAACCCCTTGTGGCAAGGCCAGAAATGGGGTTCAAGAGCCAGAATGCAGAGGTTAGATAAGAGAGAAATCTTGACTTCATGCTGATGTGTTTGGACTGTGTCCAGTAATGAGTCAACAGGGAGTGTTATGATAAACTTAATTTAATACAGCAACCTTGGTGACAAGATAGGTGATAAATTAGAAGGGATTAAGGCAGAGTAAAGTCAGAAAAATAGTACAGCCTTTTAGGTAATGGATTCTGAGGGGCAGAGATAGGAAAACTTCACTGGGTGGAGAGGAAGGAGGGGATTAAAGAGACATGTTGAGGAAGAATTGATTTACTAAGGGAAGTAATGGACACAGTTAAGGGGGAACACAGAACGCAGAGACAACGGGGCCTTCATTATGGACAAAGCCAGACAGAAAGCACACTGGAAGAAATTAGGAGAACGTTAGACAGAAAACATCAATGTTTGGGACAGATAAGATGTCTGTGGGAGATTAGGCTATTCTGAGCTATTTCCTTTTTAAAAATAAACACCTTGTCATTCGACTTACCAGGAAGCCAGTGATCATCTCTTCATTGTTCTCAGAGTAAATGCCAACTGTCTGATATTGTTCACAGAGCTTCTAGAATATGGCTCTCCATCCTCACCTCTCTATGAGCTTTGGCTGGTTGTCTTTACGACTGTCCTTTGACATGATTGAAATTCTGAGCTTCCCCCAACACACCTTGTAGTTTATTTCATTTCTTCTTTTGCAGAGTTGCTTCTTCTGCATAATTCACTTCAGGTAGTGTGAACCCTTATGTGCCCAGACTCACCCGGACATACTCAGTCTCTCAGGCTCTCTGAAGCTTCTTTGACCTCCTGAGCATCCAGCTTCAAGATCAAATTCATTTTTATGTGTTTTGGATGTATTTTCCAAATAGTTTTCTCATAATAGATTTCAAGGAATTCCATGTGTAAATGTTTGTTTCCCTCAAGACAAGAAAGAAACTGCATTATATTTAGCTTTCTAATTCAAAAGCCACTGTAACTAGGACATATTAAGGTTTACTGATTAATGAATAAGTGAATGAATGAATGAATGAATAACTGAATAATAAGTTGAACTAAAATTATCCATCAGGCAGTTGTATCACAAATCATATGCCTTGAGGACAGGCCATTCTTTGAGAGAGAGAACTGGGTAGCCCACATAGGTTGAAGAGAAGTTCAGTGCGAAAAGGGTTCATTCAAGGTGTCAAGTGTTGAGCAGAGATTTGAGGATGAACACTGAGAAAGAACTTGTAATTCAAGGAACAAATATGTACACAAATCATGGTTGGAAAATGGGAGCTAGTGTGAGCATAGCTCTGGGCGATTCTGCAGCAAAATCTAAAATTTTCTATCTATCTATCTATCTATCTATCTATCTATCTATCTGTTGATCGATCAATTTATCATCTATCAACTATCCCATCCAGTATCTATCAATCAATCGATTGTCTATCAACTATCCCATCCATTCCTCCATCCATCCATCCATCCACTCACCCATCCAACCTTCCCTTTATCATCTAGCTGTCTAGATAGTTCAGTTCTGTATTGAGAATGAGTGTACTCATTGAGAATGAGTACAAACAAGGGAAAATAAACCTGATTTTATGCAACTTTTGATGTTAGACTACACAGATTGGCCCCTGACCTAAAAATACGTAGGTATAAACGAATATGTTAAATTTAATTAATGTATTTATAAAAGACATTCACAGACCATCTCCCCCTCAATTTTCACTCTATACTTTCATTTAGAACAGTTTAGAACTACTTGAACATGGATGTGTTTTGCTATTCAAAGCATAAGAAATATTGAAATACATTAACCAAGTGTCCAGGAATCTTTTTTTTTTTCAAATAAAATTCTAATTCATTTACTTATGGTTTAAATTTTGAACTGATCAACCTATGAATAAGATTAATTTTTCATGTAATGATTTTTTTTTTTTACTTAAAGCCAAAACTAACACATATTTTTTGGATATCTAAGATCAAATAAATATTTACATGTGATAAGTACATTCTAAAAGTCTGTATTAACTAAGTATGAAATTAGTGAAGTATTAAATTTAATTCATTAGTTCATTCACCTATTTAATTATACACTTTTTTAAATAAATACTGATTGCAAAAGAATGTCCTCAATCTAAGATGACAGAGAAGCATCAAATTATAAATTGCCTTTTCTCATAATTAATTGCATGTGTAATATAAAGTGTCAATTCTGTAATATAGTGAGATGCTGTATATAACAGCGACTGTTTTATAAAACAGTTCAGATCCCTGCTATTCATTGCAACAAGAAAAGAACTTCAAGAGCTTCTAAAATAGGCCAGATCCTAATGGTGGGATTGAACTTTTCAACTGAGAATAATTAAGTTTTATTTTCAGTGTTCACTGACCTAGCCTGAAATTTAAAGTAATGCAGGAATAGTTAAGTTACATTTGGCCTTATTTGGCAGCAACTGTTCACTCTGCAAACTATTATAACCGTTAACATCTCTGAAACTTCTGCCTACACGTGCGCAACTCTTTGCCACAACTTAAGAATCTAAAGTGATCAGTAGCCAAAAAAAAAAAAAGTCACTGTCACGCTCTCCAAAACAAGATTTGAGTATCAGATCATTTTAGCATCAGTGTCACTGAGGAGAAAAGAAAAAATCCTGAAGTTTCTGTTTCTGTTAAAAAAAAATCAACACTTTTTCAATTATTGTGGCGGTGTGGAGTGTGGTAGTGTCGTGACTTCGAGTTGAACAGCCAATGCGATGTTAAGAAAAAGCAACCACTTTTCTTAGCCTGATTTTGTTTTATCTCCTGAGTCAAGAAACAACATCTCTTAGCTCAAAGGATCGCTGTCATTTTTATCAGGATGTGTTACTTGCAGTTTGGAATAGAAGGTCTGACACTCTGATAGCCTTTTCCACAAACAGGCTTAGATATTGTATTCGCCACAGAAGTCCCTGCAGCAGGCAATGTGCTACCTGCTCTCATTCTGAATTTGTTTTCAGAGGTGTGAGGAAAGCCTGTTTCCATTGTCAGACGCCAGGGACCGACCCTGCCGTGGCGCATCAGCCAGCAAGGAATTCCAACCTCAGCACGGAATCCCGGAGAAGGAGGAAAGCTCAGGTATTTCGTTTTAGTTACCTTGATCAGTGTTTTGAAAGAAACAAAATGTATTCAACTGACTTTATCTCAAAATTCCCAAAGCAGAACCTCCATGGTTAAGGATAACCAGAAATCTTCTTCTGGGCTCCGATTTCTTCCCAGGGAATGTTTCAATAGCAGAGGATAAAATTATCCAAAGCACAATGGTAGTAAAATCAAATGGCTTTTTGTTCTGAACTTGTTTTTAATTGAACATATTTTCTGACCCCATGTCAATGACACAGCATTCAATATTAGACATACTGTGTGTTGATGCTTTTGCTATTTTGGTGACTCTTACTTTGTTTTACCTGATATTTTTTTCCCCTACAAATTGGTGGTGAGAGACTGCTGATCATATCTTACAAACCTGAATAAGACAAATAAATACCCTGCAATATCTAAGATACAGAACGTAAGATAGTTTTAAGGTATTTCCCTTCCCACAGTAATAAATATCCGTGCTTACAAATCTTGACAAGACAAAATAAAAGGAATACTTTCATTAAAATAAAATCTCAAATTCATTACCAGGTATAGCAAGTTGTCACAAAAATATGGAATTTAAATAGATCTTTAAAAAATATACAAATCAAACATTTTTGTAAGTACAAAACAAAGTACTTTAAAAAGGATGTTGGATTCAAAAGTCACAAAATACATTAAATTGTTTTGTTTGTTTCAATGACATGTTAAGTCATAAGATATACTTATTTTTTAAGGAATATATATGCAGATGGATTAGTATAGTTGCCTGTTATAAAGCAGAAAGAAAGATCTAAATCCAGTACCCCCGCCTTTCTGTTACGTGATTTCTGGACAGTTTCTTGGGTCGGTTTGCTTCTCTACCTACATCTTGTGCAATGTGATCGTTATAACACGATGTGATTTTTGTGACACTTCTACAGCACCAGGACAAATCACACATTTATTTAGTTTCTAATAAAGTTGATGGCATCCAACAATCTTAAATCATTTTCCTACATAGGAATGAAGATCTCTTATGTCTACCTGCCTCTGTGTGTGTGTGTGAGTGTGTGTGTGTGTGTGTGAGCATCTCCGCATACTAAAGCACATATATGTATGCTTATCTACACACATATGTATACATCTGAGTAATCACTGGCCTTTACAAATAAAAATAAGAATGATATCTAAGAAAACTTAGCAGGCAGGAAGTTAACTAAGGTTTTAATATATCAATATAAATTCTAGAATTTATTATGAGATGTTTGGGTCTACACTGTGACTCCTTCCTTGTGCTGAATCAGGCACTAAATAATTAAGCAGTAATGCATTTAACTGTTTGTGTGTACTTGTGTAGATGCTGTGCTCATGGCTTTTGTTTTAAGGAAGGGGTGAGCTGTGGGTTTGTGCCTTAAACACAAATGTGTGTATATGTGTGCCTGACTAAGAAATAGTCACCTTCACTTCTTTGATAAATGTTGAATTAGTTTTTGAGATAATAGTGGAATCTTTATATCTCCCTACTCCACCTAAGTTAAAATTTATGACTCACTAAAGTACTATCGAAGGTATTGAAATCCTCCTAATGTGCTAAACCAGCTAAGTTACTTTTGATTTAACTTTCTCTTTTGATGGTTGTATTTAGTCTTTTACAGAATCAATTATTTCCCCCTGGAATTCTGCAGTCCCTAGATTAAACCTCACAATATAATGGAATATATGAAAACAATCTCCCCCATTTCTACCCACTAGAGCTCAAGATTAAACACCATTTTTATTCTATCTCTGCCTTACTCCACCCAAATAAAGTATTCACCTTTTTATAGTTTAATACAAACTCTTAGAATAAAGCTTCATGTTTTCTGTTGCTATTGTTCAAGTGATATTTCAATGTTTTTCTGTTGTGATAATTTTGTGCTTTGAATCCTGGGATATCAGTGTATTTGCTATTGCTCTGTAATTAAAGCAGATTAACATGAAATGTGGCTCTTCATTAAAATATGTCAAATTATATATTCATTTTCAGTACTCAGGTCATTTATACTTATTGAATGACCTTCTTGGTGAGTGTTTATACTTGGACATTACTCATATGCTAAATATTACCTTGTGACAGACCATTTTAAAATATCTCTTAAGACATTATAATTTTATACATTTTATTTTACAAGTAATATTTATTTAAAAATTTAAAATATTCAATAACAATATGCTACATAGGAATGTTTTAAATTTTGATAGTATTATTGCTCAGAACTTTGCATATTTGAAAAAATAAGGTCTGGGCCCACAGTCTTTTTTTTTTTTTTTACTAAATAATGCTATTATAAACATTTTTATATTATTTTCTAATGAAAATTTATTCTTAATAGAGGCTACAAACAAAAATAATTATTTAATACTTGTAATTTGACTGTATTATCTTATTGTCTTAGCAAATATATGATTTTGTATTATTGTTTCCAATTTATACACAATAAAAAATTTTAAGCTCAAGTTATTAAGGGATCTGCCAAGGATTTCACCCAATAGTGCACGAACAACCCAAGTTTTTGAGATTCTCCACAGATGAAAGTTTCTCATGGTCCTTATCACTATGTTCACTTCACATATCCTCAAAGAGATTTATAAACATTTAGTCTGGTTTTCTTTTTGTTTTTGTGTTCGGTTCTTGGCTACCGTGCAATGACCTTCTCTATCTTGCTTGTTTTTGAAAGGAACTGTTATGGCTTAAAATATGGGTCCATTATAAGGTAGTTTGTGTTCTCAAATGACTATCTAGCTTGTAAACTGCATCCTCTCTTTTATATCTCCAGTAAAATAAAAAGAATTAAACCTAATTAATTTGGGGGGAATATTTGAATAAGACATTGTCATAAAACATAATTCAGTGAATGAAATATAAGACATTTCATCAATGTGAACATTTATAAAATAGCAATAGCATTTCATTTGTAAATGACATGGTCGATGATACTTAATATGGCAAACCAACAAACACAAATGAAATAAAATCCCCAAACACTGATTAATACTTTTCAATACTCTAATTTAATGGGAAAAGATAACCATCTTTCCTTCCTTTCTTCATCCCTTCTGTTAATCTCTTCCTGCTATCTCACTCGCTGTTTCTTTTCTCTAACTTCTTCATCTTCTTTTTCATTTATAAATTGTTCTGAGCATCAGATACTTGTTTTGATGTTAATTTGCATAAATGTTATGGCTATTCATATTTTTGAAATTCCAGAATGTTTTTCTATATGAGGTATATAACTCTGGAAGGGAGAGGGGAGATTAAGTATTTGATTATCTTATAAACCATGACCCAAGATCTATAAGTATCAGTGGAGGAAGACTTCACAATGATCATGTCTTATTGTCCCATTTAAAGATTAGAGAAATGTATGTGGCAGGTTAAGTGCTAGCTTAGGACACCAGCCCTCCAACTCCACAGCCAAAATCCTCTTCCTTTCAGCGCTAAAATGGACTCTCCAATAAAGCTGTTAGCGCCTGTTGTCACAGACTTGAAGAAAGTTTGCATTTTAACCTTAAAGAAATTGAGATTTTAGGGCCTCCCACGTAACACAAAGGGTTAAGTCTCAGCCTATGAAGCTATCCACAGCCACTGCAGCACGAGTTCGATCCCCAGCCAGGGAGCTTCCCACAGGGTGCAGCAGACCTCTCCTCTCTCCCCACTGCTCCCCTCAGCAGTTTACTTAGACAATACTCCTTTTCTACCCCCCACTATGTCTCTGGTGAATCCTCTTACCTCCCTGCCCCCCACACCTCTGGCCTACACCCCAGCTCTTGTATACATGAATAAATAAATCTTTAAAAAAAAAAAGAAATTGAAATTTTAAAGATGACACGTGTAATGGAGATTTTATCAGATAAACAATGAAAAAAACTAGTAAAATTTCTTCTCATTAAATTTTGAGGTGATAAATCATAAAAATCTAGAGTTGTTGTATATTAGTGTCCAAAATGTAAACTACCCACATGTTAGTTTGTGTAATGCCTTGTTGTATGCAGATGCTTTCTTAAATACAGTGTTTAATAATGTGTAAAATATTATATCTACCACCTTGGTAGTTATCAATAAATAATTTGTTAAAAAATAAGCTGTTCTCAAGTAAATTTAATCACTCAGTTCAGATGTTGAGAAACTTTTTCATTTTTTTGTAGCATGATAAAACTATTAGCAAAAAAAATAGCAAAAGAGCAAGAGAATACAGACTCGTGAACAATTGCATTACAAACTTAAAGTGTCAGTAACTTGCTTTGTGATATTTCTGCACTAGTGTACACAGATTCGTGTGCTGTTAATATTTCAAAAATGGTTCTGACCTCATTTCATACACGTTTACGTACTCTATCAATTAGTCTGTAATCTTTGTGAGAACAAATACTTATTTGTGTCATGTTTCATTTTTAATGAACAGTCAAGGATAATTGAAGACGCTGATGAGCTAATTATTGGAACTTTTATGTAGAGATTCAGTAATGAAAACATAGACTGCATAGACTGCTGTTTGCCTCCTCTGGGCCATATCTTCTAAAATATCTTACTAAAGTCACTGAAATTCCAGGGTTGATATCCACAAGCGGGTGGGGATGCCAGACAGTTTATTCTTCGGAGTAGACTAGTTAACTAGCTCTATGAATGGAGCCTTTCCCAAGTACTACATTTCATCTATCATAGAAAGACATTTTCCATACTATTTCTACTCTAAAATCAAGATACATCTAGGGATTGATGAAATTTTTCCATCTCTGCCAGCAAATGTCACCCATTGGAAGAAAGACTGTAATTCCATTTTTTTTTTCCTTGCAAATCCAAATCAAAGTGCTTTATTGTACTAAGAATGGAAGAAAAAAAAAACAAGTAGATCACATTGTGATATCTTTCATAAAAGATGTGAGCAAAGCCATCCCTATCACCTGCAAACAGTATAAAGAAGAAAAAGATGGCATCTTCCTTGAAATATATTAAATACAGTTGAAAGTCTCCAAGGTCTAGTGTGATCAATATGTATGTTGTGTAAATTACTCCTAATCATGTACTATAGCTATAAGCACATTTTTCCCTTTCTGATTGGTACATAAAAAAATGGTGTGTTTAATAATCTATGGCCTCTTAGATTTAAAAAAAAAAATAACATCTCTATTATATTGATAGTGAAGCCTGCAGTTCCACTATTGAGGTATTTAAATCCTTTGTTCAAATGCACCTTAAAGAGATAATGTGAATTTTATTAGAAAATACTTTCCTAGATTGATATAAAGACATCTATAAGCAAGACTCTTCGATCAACACACGTAGGTAATGCTTGCTTCAGTCACTGGGAGGAAGAGGCATTATAATAAGAGGAAATGCAGAGGTCACTACGAAAAAAAGATGCACACAATTCTAATCAGTGCCTGCTCTGAACTAAGACATGTAAGCCACAAGCAAGCAAATGGATGTCAAATATTTACTTACTGATGTGAATTTATTAATTAATGAATCTTGCCTTTTATCCACACGTTTAAAGATTAAAAAAATGAAATGAAATAGTAATTTATAAAGACTTATTTTTTAAAAAGTTTGATACATGGAAAACAATAATTTATGAAGAACTGAGGAGATGAAAACATTTTCCTCATCCAGAGGCTTCTAAACCATTCTAACTTAATGACTCCGTTCATGGATTTCTTTTCATCAGCTCTTGCCAGTGTGTAAATTACTCCACAACAGTTAGGTAATTGAAGAGGCTTAGTAAATCTTCCAGGAAACTATGATACTGTTTAATAAATTATTCCAGCCGGAGTTGTAACATGATTAATATTCTTCCCATAATGTTCTGCTTTTTATTTTTTTTTCCAGAAAATCTAAATGAATGTGGAAGAACACTCAAAAGGAAAACACATAATTGGGTTGGCTTTCCCATTAAGGGTTTCATTAAGATCAAAGGGTCCCACTTCATCCATCTTCACCTGGGGAGGTGATTCTGGGCACCCTAACATGCTCTTCCAATCCCCCTTTTAGAGAACAGGACACCCCAATACCAGAGTGGTGGATGGGGAGCTTTGTCACCCTTTTTCTCTCTTGAGCAGACACATGGGATGCTACACTTTTCAGGCAGTGCTGTTTGCACACAGGTTTAGCCCGATTTTTGTTTGCCAACAAACAGTCCATTCCTCAAAGTCAACTCCCTCCACGGGCTGCTCACGGCTATCCATATAAAAGGCGGCCAGACGCAGCCGTCTGTGTTTCCTCTGCTACCAGCCTGATTCCTCTTCAGGAGGGAGGGCAACGCCAGATAAAAGCACAAAGATAAGGCATTCCAGAGCCTTCCCTCCCCTTGTGGCAAATGTTTATTTTTAGGTAGTGACAAATTTGACCATCTGTATTCATAAATGCAATGTTGGCATCGTTTGTCAAAAAGACCTTTAATTTTAAACCGAGAAGATTTAAGAATGGTTTAGAAGCCCCTGGGTTAGCTGATAGCTCCTTGTACCCCCATTTATATTACTTTCGCAGCATTTTCGTTAATCGGGTGAACGGTTACGGTTCCCAGGGCTCCCTTACCACCCACAAATACTCGCTGACATAACACGGACAGGGAAACACACGCTTGAAGGACTGCGGGCTAGGCGTGAACTCCGCGTGCCCTCTCTGCTGTGTAGACCCCAAGAACGCTGCATCACAAAGCAAAGCCGGCCGCCGGGCTCTGGGAGGGAAACAGAGAGATGTTTAGCGCAACTTGGACACCCCAAAATAGAGATCGGTCCTTTTTCTTTGGACCACCATCATTTCGATGCTTGACTGAGCATTCTGGCTTCCGACGCTCGTTTAGCAAACACTGGGGTGATGACTCTCGCCCTGCTGGCACCGAGACTCTGCGTCTGGATAAACAGCTCCGTTCCAGTAGTTGGTTCTACAACGCATCGTCCCGAACTTGACCTTCTTCCTAGGCGAGGAGTGTTGGCGGTGTGTTTGGCTACTAAGGCAAATTCATAAAAGCAGATCTATGAAGCTTGGTGAACTCAAGGTGGGACCCAGTCTGGAGAGTCATCAGCCCTTGGCCCTGGATCACTGGTGTTTCTGTGGGGAACTCCCTGAAGCTTTCTAACTAGTGAGGCCCCAAGCACATGCACAAGGAGACACTGGCAGCTCCCTCCTTCTCGCTTCTCTCCCACTCTGAGGAGGAGAAAAGTCTTCAGCCCCAGGATCCGCAGTGCAGTCACTGTGGATTGAGTCAGTAGCTCCAAGGAGGCACAGCACCCACACCACAGCTCTAGATCAGAACTGGTCTTTCCAGAAGGTTACTCAAGAGTCACAGGACTTTTTTCGAAACAAAATGCGTTGGATTCCTACCCACTAGTTTTCTTAATATCACGTTTGCGCCACAGACCACCAACTCTTTTTCCATGCCCTGACCACTGGGAGCTCCCAACCAGCTTGCTCCAGCTTTTCATACACATTTCTGCTTCCAGGGCCCTGAAAAGATGCTGAGTCGTGTTCATGGTGGTAGCTGAGGTGGATTCAGTTAAGGAGTAAGCCTTTCTCCTTGAGCATAGTTTTATTTTGACTGAAAAAATGAGGAGCAAAATGTGATTTTTTTATATGTCAACAGAATATCAGATGACAAGAAAGCAAATGTGTCCTCCAGTACTCAGATGTTGAAATCCCCGTTCCTAAAGTGATGTTACTAGACAGTCTGACACTGAGATGTGATTAGGTCACGAGGGAGGTGCCCTCACTAACGGGATTAGTGCCCTGATAAAAGGGGCGCCACCCCATTTCCACCACCTGAGGACACAACCAGAAATGTATGAACCAGGAAGAGGAACCCAATTCCAGATCAGATACCAGATCAGTCACTACCTCCGTCTTGCAATTCCAATTTCCAGAATGTGATGAATTTCTGTTCCTTTTAACTAACCCTGTCTATGATGTTTTTAATAGCAAACTAAACATACTAAGGTTCAAAAACTTCTAGTAATTTTAATGAATTATTTTTAAATAAAGTATCTATTTTACATCCTTATTGATTTGTTGACAGTATAGGATTTCTCCCCTCACTTCCAGTTTTCTTAAGAATCTTGATAGACTTAGATATTTTCTAAGTAGCCTTAAGAATAGAGCATCTGTTTCAGAAAGAGACTGGAGATTTTGAAGAAAGGAGAGTCCAGAGTAAGGGTTGAAATTACAAAGGAGCATTAAAAAAGGACCCTTTTCATCCTCTGTAAGGCAGAGAGCACAATAGCATGGGCGGCTTCACACCAAGTGAAAAGTACTAAACTTCCAGTTCTCAGCTGATAGAAGAATGAGAGAATATACAGAGGAGAAATATGCAAAGTCATAGCTGTGGAGTGGATACTAATTTATTTCAGTCACTGTCTCGGATAAGCCATATGGGAAGCAAATGCTCATTCTTCAGGCAAACAGAGAACACAACAAGAGAGTGTGGGGGATTTCTGAGAGAATTTTACTTTAATAAAATGGTGCAAAAGGCATATATTCTAAAGCACTTGAGTGCTGTCTGTCCTGCTGTCTGCCCTTGTGGGCAATCTGGTCTATTGTGGATTTTTTATTGTTAACAGAATAGCCCATGGAAAAGTGCTGTTTGCAGATTTAATATAATACATAGATAAACCAAGATAACAAAATTGATACATGTCAAGATTCATAGGCATCTGTTCAAAACTTTCCAAAATGCAGTAATAACAATGAAGGATATGTTTCCAAAGATGTCATTCACACCTACCATAAAAATATGTATCATATAAAATTTAGCTTGATTTGTGCCTGAGTCACTACCTACCTATAAGAGAAAGAGGATTTTTATAAAACCTATGAATGGACTTACCTCTAATGTAGAAATGAAAACAACTCCTCTTGGATACTGTTGTAAGATAGTCTGGGGGGTCTCCCTGGTGGCACAAGGGGTTAAGCGCAGTGCTTTGGAGATTTCCATGGCTGCAGCATGAGTTTGATACCCAACTGAGGAGATTCCCTCAATGCGCAACAGCAGACTTCTCCTGCCTCGCCCACTGCACCCCTCAGCAGTGTATTTCGGTCGATCTGCCTCTTCTGTTCCCCACTCTGTCTCTGATGAACACTGTCACCGCCCCACGCCTCTGGCTTGCACCCCAGCTTGTATGCAAAAATAAAATCTTTTAAAATAGTAAAATGGTTTGGGAAGTAATTATGAGAGAGAATTTCTCAACATGTTGCTTAAAAATAATGATGAGAGGATTGGTATACCAAGTCATCAAACACTTAGAAAGTTTTGTGATTTCATGTTTTACCTCTGATTAGGAGCAAGAGAAAGAATTTACCGGGACAGAACCGAAGCACAGAGGTAAAGCTCGGTGTATAGATTTTATTACATCTAAAGGGGACGCTATGAAGAATACGAAAGGGATACATTTTTGAATAAACGGTTCTAAGCTGGCTTTTTCAAAACAAAATAAGCTAGCTCTTCTGCCCTACATTATGCCCACACATAGCATCTGATGTAATATAAAAAACAAAAAACAGGCATCTCTCCTGCCCACCTGGGACTATGCAGGTGCCTTTTTCTTTCTTCTTTCCCTAATAAACCTGTCCTCTTTTAAATCTAAAAAAGAAAAAACAAACAAATGAAAATATATTTGTATTTCCAGGATTTCCATGAAGAACAATTGGGTAAGCAGTTACATGAAAGCATAACTTATGATAAAAATTTACATCTTATACATTTGAAATAATACATATACAAACCAATAAACATTTTATGCTCCATAGCATATAAGAAGAAAAAAAAAACTGTAATACAGGTTAAAAATGTCTATATGGGGGCCTCCCTGGTGGCTTAACCGCCGTGCTGTGGAGCTGTCGGCAGCAGCGACTGAGTTCAAAAGCTGGCTCCGGAGCTTCCCACAGGGCGCAGCAGACCTCTCCTGCCTCGCCTGCTGCTCCCCTCAGCAGTGTATTTCTGATCTGCCTGTTCTGCTCCCCGCTCTGTCTCTGGTGAACCCTCTCGCAGCCCCGCACCTCTGGCCTGTACCCCAGCTTGTATGCATAAATAAATGCATCTTTAAAAAAAAAGAATGACTATATGAAAAAGGTTAACAACAATTAGAAAAAACATATAAATAGATAATTTCATAAAATAAAAAGCCAATAATTTTATATCTTTAAAATATTTCATCTTAGAAGAGTCCAAAATGTAATTTTAAACAATAAAAATATATTATTCTCACAATGTTAGAAATTCAATTTTAAAATTTTCTATAAAGAACAATTTTCACGTGTTCTTTGGATAGATAGCTAGTAGTGGGATGTTTAAAAAAAATTAAAAAGGACAATTTTAAAAAATTGCCATGGATCTTCTTAAAAAAAAACAGCTAGAGGTGATTTTAATATGTGGACAAAGGAAATAACCTACATATCAACACAATTTGATTGATTAACAGAATGTGCCACATTCATAGGTCAGAGAATCACAAAGCCAATAAAATTTTTGTTCCCCAAGGACATTTCCTGACATCGTAAGTATTTATGATTTAATATCATGTGAAGACACAAATAGAAACATGCAAATAAAAAGCAAAACTCACTTTCAGATTCATTCACTTCTGTATAACTGAACACTGGAGCAGCATATGGGCAAAATCCTGGGGAAGACAGCCACCAAGTTATGCCTCAAAGTGTCTGATCCTTAGTGTACCTTCCTCACTCAGTGTATGTCTTTGAAGTATTATAAAAGACATTAGCTTATCCGGGCAGGGTTAAAAATAAATTAGCTTGTTTTATAATTAACAAACAGATATCATGCAAAGTAAAAACCATTTAAAAAATCATTTTAATATATATATAGATAGATAGATAGATAGATCTGAGGCTCTAAAAAGTATTGTTTGAGAATTACCAAGCACTCATCATTCAAATCAATTTAAGTCATTAATTTTTATCCAGTAATAGGCTCCTTAGCTTTTTAAAAATCTTTGCATTATTATACATGTTATTTTTCTAAAGACCAGCCTTTTATTGTAGCAGCAGAAAATCTCTAAGATAAAGTTTCCAAATGACAGTGTTTTGAGGCTTTTGCTCACAGTTAGATCATCTCGGTTTGCGTTATTTCTTTTTGCAATGTCTGCTCTTAGAAATAGTGGAAAATGATTCTCCAAATGAATAACAAGTGAAACAGGAAGTGTTCCAGAGTTAAATCTCTGGACAATGTATCTGGAGAAGCGATACATTTAAAAGGACTATTATTTTATCTGAATAGCTCAAGCAGTAGAAATCATATGACTTATGACTCCTTTGCCTTTAAAAGAGGAATGAGCTCACTGCCAGTAGAAATTCTGCACGTATGCAAATATAAAATTTTGGTTTGTGCAGTATAAAATATTTATGCGGCTTCAAACTATGGCACAAGGTTTGTATTTCACAAACTCCAAGCGTTTCCAAGCTTGGTCTGATGATCCCCCCCCCCCCCCCCACGGGTCCTGACCATTTCTCTTTCAATTCCTTCTCATAAAGAACCGGGCTAGCCTGAAAGCGGGCATGCTTTCTCCCTTGCTCATTTGATTTTGAAGTATCCTGATTAATAAGATTTATGGATGGGGGTTTTCGGCGGAGCTGTGGGGCTGTTTTATTTTACTGAAGTCATTGTAGCCTTGGGTTGTCTCTGTTCTTCCTCAGGAATTGAACTTTTTACCTCCGGCCTCGGCAAGCTCATCAGACCCAGAAAGGCCAAATCCTGCCGCGTTGTGTCTCTGCCTCCAACAATGGAAACCGTTATTTTTATTTCCGACTCAGCCCAGCGAAAAATCCCCCAATAGGGAAGGACCTCCTGCTGAGGCAACACACGCCTCGTTAATAATTTAAATGAAAACTGAACAGAAAAACAGGCCGGGAGGACCCCAGACTTTAAATGACCGAGTGTGACTTTGTTCTTTAGTTTTTCTGTGTCTTTCTGCATTTCGTTTGGAAGATCTTTTTCTGGCTCTTTCTAAATGTTTGGTCATTTTGCTGCATGCCACAGCATTCGTATTCTTTGCTAAGGATGCTCGTGGACTTGAACTGGGGACATCCTCGTTACTGCCCGCGTTTAGCAAGGGGGTCTCCTGTCTGACCCCTGGGTCCCACTTTGCTCTGCCCCCTCTTCGCTCACATTTTGACCCCTATTAAGGACCCCCCCTTTAAGGAAACGAAGAATGAAAATATTTACTGTTCCAGGTAGGCTCTTTGCTGGGAAGGAAAGTGATAGATGGTCGCACTGACTTGCTGGCTTGATAATAAAAATTCTGACCTGTCATCTTTACCCCAAATATTTGTAAATGCTTCTGCTTCTGGAATGATTTCCGTGGGCGTGCAGAGCAATTCCAGAGCAAAGCAAGCTGACCCTGGGAGCCAGTGGAAGTCGGGGACAGTGTTATCAGCCCAAGTGCCTTTTTACCAACTCTCTTGGGTCCATTTCCAGTGCTTTTTATGGAATGGTGATTTTTGAATTTGCTGATTTGCAGTCTTTCTTAGCATATGTTATTTTTTGAGGTTATTTTCAAAACCTTTTGTAGCCACAGAGGGGGAAATTTTCCCCATTTCTCTAGCTGTGTGCGTTGAAAAATAAAATTCCCTCAGAAAATGTACACTAGGCTTAATCCTAAATTAAAGACGTTGCTGAAGTGCTGTGACTTAACCCCGGGCATATGTGATTTCTAAAGAAACAAATTCAGCGTTTAATTAACTCTGAAATCCTGCTGTACATGGAGCTTATGTGCGTGTGCGTCAAGTTATGGCAGGATGCATTTAGGGGAGAACAGAGCTGGGAGGGGTCTCTCCTGCAGAAGCCGGGCTGCCTGTCTGCGAAGGCAGATTCTACATGGAGGACGTGCTCTAAATCAGGAAAGCTGAGGTTCATATGCAGCGCACAGATTAAAATGTTCAATAGACCTAAAAATGTCTCCAAGGCATGAGCGAGCCTGTCACTTTCCCTCTGTCTCTCCAGCAAATGATGGGTCCACTTTATCCCCATAAAGCACCCAGGAGACCTGCCTGGGTTCCTCTGTTATGCTCTGCCCTCAGTCATGCTGCAATAGAGGTTGTGGTCAAACAAACCCGCTTTCCTGGAGCAAAGCGCTGTGAAACAGAGCTGATTGGGGGCTGACACACGGAATTAAAACGGACGTGCAGATGGCTGACGACTATTGTTTCTGGAATCTGCTTCTGGCTTGGCCAATCTGGCTAATGCTGGGAGCCACTTTAGGTGTTTCCTTTTAATTTAGGGGAGACCTTTTGCGAGAGGGAAGTCGTGATGGTTACAATTTTAAGTCTGTTGCTTCTACACACATTATTATATTTCATTTTTTCCTGGCACTTTAAAACTCAAGTTTTTGCCAACTAAGCTCTAGATTAATAAATCGCCTACTAAAATGGGAATTTAACATTGAAAGAAGAGTGTTATTAAATATGATTGTATGCGAGATAGCAAGGCAACTAGCTGACAGTAAATAGTAAATATGTGTGAAATGATCTTTGGGAGCCTTTTTCCCTAAAACCACCTCTGTGGATTTACTAAGACTCTGTTAGTATCCAGCACAGAAATTTTACCTAGTTTGAAAACTAAATTTAAAAAGTAGTATCTTATAAGAGGATATTGGTTATTAAATTAGAAACATTATATGCCATATTCAGTTACATATTTTCTGAGTAAATTCCAGAATATATTACATACCTTCTGGGTGTGTGTTTATATACGTTTACAGTAAGAGAACTCTAGTATTTTACTCTAGTATTTCACTCAGCTGGGTGAGGAGGTCCCAGCTCGTCTGAGCTTCCCTAGGGTGTCGTGTCAGCTGGCCCGTCCAGTTCCTCTGTCTTGACAGGCAAGAGTTTCTGGAACTTTGCATTTGCAAACACTCTTCTTCCTAGATCCCCAGTAGTATGACCCCACACGTACAAGGTGTGCCTGCCCCGATACGCATCTCAGAACCCCACACGCATCCAGAGGGAGCAGAGAAGATTATTGCAGATGTGAGGCAGGTCACAGGGTCTCCACTATTTTCTGAAAATATAGTCCCCCAAAGATGTTTACCTTTAAGTATACTGCTGTTCCTGCTCTTGCAAATATATTATACTTTCTTCTAATTCGAGGGAATTTTGAAAGGTCATGTTTTTCTCCAGCAACCCTTAAGCTATTCTTTCAGCAGTCTCATTTGCTTAAAATAGCAGCTCATTTAGGGAGTGAATACTATAAAGAACACGAAGTAGGGAATGAGGAAGAAGGAGTGTTTCCTTTATCAGATCACTGCTCATGAGCATCTTTTCACATTTCAACACGCCAGGCTAATGTTTGCAGCAGATGCTTTGCTCTGAGGGACCAGGTCTAGAAACAGGTGGTAAAAGCAGAGTTCTCTGGGTCTGAAGAGGTGGGGCATCCTTCAGGAAGCTCAGGCGTCCCTGCCCTGGTGGGCTGCCCAGGAGAAGCTCACAGCCAACCCACCAGACAGACTCCGTGGCTTCACTTTTTTAGAGCAGATGATTGAAGTGTTCGGTCTCAAATATTTTGCAGCTATTTGAGTGTTGTCATTATACAGCCTTGCCACCTTTTATAATTTTTTAAAAAAATTTAGATATTCATGGAAGGCTTGTTGCAGATTTCTAAAATGTAATAAAAGATGGAGCAAAATCTGTGTTTTGTTGTTGCTGCTTAGAGATTCTTACCTTGGCTAAGCTAGGCCGGAGCTCCCCTCACACCCGTGAAGTGATAGGATTACGTCACCCCGGAAACCAGATGGTCCCTCACAGCACACACTGTCCCAGAGGACAGGCCAGCCTGGGCTGTTTGGGGTCTAACTCTGATACACAATGTCTGCTCTTCCAGAAGGAAATACATGGTTTTCTTAACACCTTCAGACCTGTGTAAGGGCAGACAGGTCACAGGAGCTTCACATGGTGTCAGAGGGGGGAAAGCACTAAGTTCCCGGCGGAGTTTAACTCCAGCACTTTTGCAGTGATATTTGTAACAGGAACTCAGAGTCCTTGGGGGCTTCCCAGAGGGCGGGGCTTGACGGCTGTATTTCCTGAGTTGGAGGACAGAGGATTCCAGGGGTGAGGGGTCCCAGCTGATGTGACCTTCCCTCGGGTGTCGTGTCAGCTGGCCCGTCCAGTTCCTCTGTCTTGACAGGCAAGAGTTTCTGGAACTTTGCGTTTGCAAACACTCTTCTTCCTAGATCCCCAGGAGGAGGATGACCCCACACGTGACCGTACAAGTGTGTGCCTGCCCCAATACACATCTCAGAACCCACACGCATCCAGCGGGAGCAGAGGAGATTATGAAGCACTTCTGCAGATGTGAGACCAGTTTGGTGAACTCTGAAATTATACAGAGCCGTTCTTTTAAGTTAAATCCTGAAATAATTGATCTCAGGTCATTTTCATTCAATATGCCACATCTTCCAGTTAAGTAAAATAAATGGGGCTGAAATGCTATGCAGAGGAAATCATCTTGAGTTAGTTAATAAAATGATGTGAATAAAACATCAGAATATGGAAAAAGTGGGAGAATATTGTCTTAGACCTAGCTGAGCTAAGCAGTGATAATAATAAAACTTACCATCCTCACAATCAACCCAGTAAGAACCATTTTCAGCTCATATCTGTCTAAGTTTTATGGTATAATTGTTTTATGCACTTCAGTTATATTTGATGATATTTAAAAATATCTCCAATTTTAAGAATTTTGCATATTGATAAAATTTACTTAAAATAATCACTCTCCTACTATGCTTACCAAATCTCACATAGTAGCTACATGCAAAATAGATCTACCAGTAGTTATAGATGTTTGCTCTTATTTTTATAGTTTTGTTATGTAAATCACAGTCTTGTAACTATACTTCACTAATCAAATACAATAGTTTCATATATTAAAAAAAATAATTCCCATGACTTAAAGAACATTACTCATTTATTAGTTCAACTACATAGTGTACCATACACTTAATTATATAGTATGGACAGATAATGGTGAGTGATGAAATAAAGATCATAAAATATAATAAATAAAGTTGCAATTGATTAAAATTGAAATAAGGCAATATTTATTTCCAGGTTAATATATAAATATTTCAATGATGTAAATGTGCTTTCTCAGTATTTTTGAACTTTTGTATGTATACATTTCATTCACTGTATAATTTTTTAAATTTGTATTTCTGTAAGTTGGTGTGTGCGCTATTATGATACTTTATTGTAACATATGATTTCCATTGTCAAACTGACAGAAATTTGAGTTAATTGATTTGAAATAGACAACTCAAATGAGAAGGAATAGGTATTGCTACTCTATCTAATTTTTTTAAATACTAGCTTGACAATATGAAAGAAAAAGCTATACATTTACCAATATTTTAAGCCAAGTTTTATTGATGCAATTTTTTTTTTAATTCTTTCACCCGCTTAATGGAATTCTATTCAGTGCTATGCAAGAGAACTATTTTATTTTACTTCTATTTTTAGTGCTTGGGATAACAAAAAATCTTGAAATTTATGTACAAAGGGGTTACAATGTAAGAAAAATATGTGTATACTTAGGAAATTAATAAGGGCTATAAAGTTACTAGAGTAAAGCAGCATAATAATGACATTAAACATTAACTGAGAAACAGATTCACTTATATATGAGAATAAAAAATAAACACATATTCTTCTTTTTAAAGATTATTTTTTTATTTATTTATGCATACAAGAAGTAGGATTTTAAACCAGAGGTGTATGTGTGAGGTGTATTTGGTGAGAGGATTCACCCGAGACAGAGTGGGGAGCAGAACAGGTGGATCCACTGAAATCCACTGCTGAGGGGAGCAGCTGGGAGACCGGAGAGGTCTGCTGCGCCCTGTGGGAAGCTCCCTGGCCTGGTCAAACTCAAACTCAGGCGCGGTGGCTGCTGATAGCTTCATAGCGCTGACTTAGCCCCTGTGCCACCAGGGAGGCCCCATAACCATATACTCTTAAGTCACTCTGCTGGAAGCTTGTCGGCAAATGTTCTTGTGATCTGTCAGCCTGTGACAAATACTTTGGGAGATGGTTCCTACTGAGGAACAGCCGGTAAGTGCTCTCACGGGAAGACACTGGTGCTTTGGCAGCGAAAAGGAGGAGCAGGGGCTGTGACTGAGAAGTAAACAGGCCTCACGCCGCTGCCGCTCAGCTCTTGATAAGAAGCTGGGGTTTTATTTATTTTTTTAAAGATTTATTTATGCATACAAACTGGGGTGTAGGCCAGAGGTGTGGGGTGGTGAGAGGATTCACCAAAGACATAGTAGGGGAACAGAACAGATAGATCGACTGAAGTACACCACTGAGGGGGGCAGCGGGGAGACAGGAGGGGTCTGCTGTGCCATGTGGGAAGCTCCCTGGCCGGGGATCGAACTCGTGCTGCTTTGGCTGCGGACAGCTTCATAGTGCTGAGACTTAACCCCTTGCGCCATCAGGGAGACCCGAAGCTGGGGTTTTATTTTAATAACTACAGAAAACAATGGAAAGATGTTATTCAGGAGAGAAATGCTTTATGTTTTTATTTTTTCAGAAAAAGAGTTCTGGTTGCTCCCTAGAACACGAACAGGAGCAGGAGGGACCAGTGAGGCGGAATCTCCAGGAGCAAAGGATGGTGACAGTCCGGGTGGAGGTTCTGGCCCTGGAAGTGAGAACAAGTGTGATTCCAGCATTCAAACAGTAGAGGTGACTGGACGAGGAGATGGAGGGGATGTGGGCAGAAGGGGACAAAAGATAAAGAGTTCCTCTCAGGGCTCCTCGTGAGTTGTTGGTTGAATGGATGTGACATTTATTGCAAAGAAAATGGCTTGAGGGGAGTTGGGAAGAATTAAGTAGCAGGAAAAAAAACATGATCTCCCCTTTGTCTAAGCTTAGAACTTATCCTAATGGAGGCAGAAAGAAAGGAGATGGATACAGGGGTTTCGTGCCTATGGAGTAAGGTTATCTGAGCGTATTTAGAATCTATGCAGGATGCCTTCTGCAGCCACGAATAAATGAGGTGACCATGGGGAGGAGTGCAGATAGGGCAAAGAGGAGTGAGCGAGGAGTGATCAAGTAGGAGAAAGACACAACAGGGAAGTGTGAGGCATTACCAGGGACTGAGGGAAGTGTCAAAAGTGCAAGAAAAGAAAATGTTGAGAGAGACAGAGAGAGAAAGTGCAAGAGCGAGCAGGAGACCCACATGCTACCAAGATACCATGTAACATGAAGGCAGAAAATTGACCTTCAACTTGGGCAGACTTCATAGGGGCTGTCCCTGGAATGTGGCTTAGGAAATAGGACCAGAGAAGGTTGAGGAGAAATTGGGAGGGGAGAAATAAGGGCAGGATGAAGAGAAACTTGAGGAGAAATTTAGTTCTGGAAAAAGGAAAGCCACATAAAGATTTATTTATGCATACAAACTTGGGTGTAGGCCAGAGGGGTGGGGTGGTGAGAGGATTCACCAAAGACAGAGTGGGGAGCAGAACAGGCAGATGGACTGAAGTACACTGCTGAGGGGGATTGTGTCAGAGAACAGAGGTGGGGTTCCCTTCCTACAGGCTCTTCCATTCTCACAGAGGAGACAGGGAGCTGTGGGCAGAGAGCTGTTCAAGGGGTGATAGGAAAATGAAGTAGTTCTTAAATGGTTTCAGTTACTTTCTTCCCATAATGAGAGTCGCATAGGATGGGATTATAGGAGAAGAATGAGCTAGTCATCCCGGGAGCAGAGCAGGGAATTTACAGAGAAGTAGAGTTGCATCATCCGAGGATGTTGAGACTTTATTTTGTGATCAGAGGTCATAACTGTGACGTGAGGCCACCGTTGGGAAGTTGTGTCCAGCGATGTCCAACTGCAGTGACTGCAGATGGAAACAACGCGTGCATGCTACACCAGTGAGTATGCCAAACAGTAAAATAAAAGGAAGCACAAGGAGGATAATGATGAGTCTATGTTTTTTAACCTGGGCGTTCACACTTACGAATGTTAGTGGCTAATGCATTTGAATAATTATTTTTGTATTAACTCACTTAGTGTAAATGTTACTATCAGAATTTTTAGGATATCACATCATTGTGAATTTTTCCTCCTTGAGAAGGAAATAGTCCAATAGGAGATCGTATCACTCCAAGAATAGGGTGTGAGACTGGATCTGCTTCTCCAGACGAGGATCAGCCAATGGGTATCGTGATGCGTGGTCAATCTTCTCATGAACAACATCATTAGTCCCCCGTCTGAAGCCTAATCATCACCCACTTACCCCAACTCAGTTTCTAACCGTCTCCTGGAGTCAGGATAGAGAGAAAGGAAACACAATAAACAGGCTGCTGTTTGATTAGCTACATGCAGGGGCTACTTCAGGTAAATATCTGTGCCGGACAGAAACATCGTACTTCATTTCACAGAAGAAAGAAGAGCTGACATTCGGAATTAGTAGACCTTAAAATAGATTTGGGAAAGTCACCAGATCGTGTTTCAAATATAACGAAAAGAAGCTCGATTAATAACAATCGTAACTAAAACGATTCCTAAGGCAAAGAGACGGTGCTAACCCTGATATATATTATTTCATTTAATTTCTGCATCAAATTGAGAAGATAAGTTCTTCCGCCAGTTTCTTTGTTCAGGAAACACCACGCACGCCTCAACAACGCTAAGAAATTGGTCAGCAACTAATATCTAGCACAATTCTTTTTATTCAATTGTTAGTATGTTTCATAAACCTGTTGCCTGGTTCATAGGGGAAAAAATTTGAACATTGAAAAGCTTCATGAGAACTTGGAAAGCCATGTTTTGTATAATGAAACTGCTTTTGGAGTGTCAACTGGCGCCAATGCATATTTATATCCAAGAAGCAAAAATACAATTAAAATAATCCATGTTTGGAGAAAGAAAAATATTTCTTATCTATTTGTTCTTTTGCATTGAGCTTTAAATTGTTATCACACTCGTCAAATAACTGAGTACTAGCTGACTTCAAATACTGGCATTTGAACTGGAAAACCAGGCAAGAGAAACTGCAGAGGGGGTCAGCTGTCTGACAGACACAAAGGGTGCACAAATTATGACACAGATGAGGGCATGGATGTGTGTATTTCTCTCCTGGCAAACAGATGATAAGCCTGTTGTTATAGAAAAGTGGTCAGTTATACACAGTTCTTAAACCTACTGTTTGGGTTAGGCCACCTGAACACATCTTTGAACAGGATTAAAAGTGCTTTCAAGTTGAAAGCTTCATCACAACACATTTTATATGGGATAACAGTTTAACCAAAGAATATTCTCATATTGGCTAGAGTAACAACATGGGAATGAACCTAATGCAGTGAGTGACTCTTATCCCCCCTTGAAGTTGAGGAAATACAAGGAGTCCTGACATTCGCAGCCTTAGCACCAAATTCCTGTCCCCTACTAGAAACCGGTGGCCTGTATCTTTGAGTGGAAGTAAATAACATGAAAATTGAATGTCAAAACAAGAGTTGGAAGAAAATGCAGATTAGTTTAAAAATATCACAAATAACACATTTTTATTTAATGTCACATCCATGGCAGACAATCATGCATCTGTCGTAATTGTCATGTTATTTTGCTTTGTAGCATATCGATCTAATATGTCTCAGCTTGTTTAATTTGAGGGTCAAATGCATCTGATTGTTGATACAACAATTGCTACATTATGATGGTGATTTCTGGGCTGTGCACAACTGCTCCTTTTAATTGAAACTCAAACACTGTTGAAATATTTAAGAAATGATCAGCTACAGCTGGTTATTCTGGATCACATAAATAATTTTAAAAGCATGTTTTATTGAAGGTGAGTCTTTCTACCAAGCTATCTATCAATATGTTTGAATTCCAAATATGCTAACAAAGTGAACATTTATTCTGTAGAAAAGAGAGGGGGAAACCTACAAATTGGATATATGCAAATTCAAATTAATATGTAATGTTAATGTTTGAAAATGATTTAGAGGTTCTGTAGTAAATAACACTCCCTTTTCTTAGAAGTTAAATAGAGACTCAATAACACAAAGTTACAGAAAAAGGTCAGTTTTCTTTTTTTTTTTTAAAGATTTGTTTTGTTTATTTATGCATACAAGAACTGGGGGGTAGGCCAGAGGTGGGATGGGGGGTGAGAGTATTCACCAGAGACAGAGTGGGGAGCAGAACAGGCAGAGTGACTGAAATACACTGCTGAGGGGAGCAGCGGGGAGAGGTCTGCTGTGCCCTGTGGGACGCTCCCTAGCCAGGGCTCAAACTCATGCTGCAGTGACTGCTAATAGCTTCATAGTGCTGAGACTTTACCCCTTGTGCCACCAGGAAGGCCCAAGAAGGGTCATTATTCAAGATGATTTTTCACTTTGTTTTGCTATTTACAACAAAATACGGATTTGA
>PVIJ01009791.1:0-64558 GCA_004024925.1 Scalopus aquaticus
GTGGTACATATACACAATGGAATACTATTCAGCATGGAAAGAAGATAAACACATGCAATTTGCAGCGACATGGATGGAATTAGAGGGGATCATACTCAGTGAAATAAGCCAGAAAGAAAGAGAAAAATATCGAATGGTTTCACTTATAACAGGACTATAGGGAGGCCGGGTGGGAGAGAGACAATCAGTGCGGGGGGAGAGGGGGAGGAAGGAGCCGGAGGGAGGGAAGGGAAAGGGCACAAAATGGAATAGAAAAGAACACAAGGGACCATGGAGATGGATCACGGGTGAATTGGTGGTGGGCTACCCAAGGGGAATGCAAAATGTAAAAGACATAAATAACAATAAAAATATATATTATTAAAAAAAAAAAAAAGAGACTGTTTTCTCTATGTCGTGGATTTAGATCATAATAGGTCCAATGTATAGTATCCACTATGTACACACAAAATAACTGTTAGATCCTTCATCTTGGGAAAGAGACAAATTAGCTGTTTTTGGAGTTTGAACACATGTACCTGGTACTAAACAAAATCCGCCTGAGCCATACCTGCTCCTTCCTGAATGACGGCACTGATTTTCCCACTGAAGAGGACATCTACATGATTGAGGATGAATTCAACAACCACAGACTGAATTCGTACTTCCATGAAAGCTGCTGTGCCACTGAAGCAGGCAGATTCTATCTGTTTTGATCTGTGGAGTAAACAACAGGACCATGAGAAAGTCTCAAACATAGCAGTCTTAAAAGAATTTTTAAAAATTTTAATGTGTAAATTATAGACAAAGCAGAGTAAGAAATCTTACTTTTTATACTTCCTTGCTTAACCCCCAGTTACCTGTTTTATGGAGCTGTTCATAAAAACCACAGGTAAGTTTTCCATTTTAAAATTGTCCCTAAGCAACACTGATGTATTAGACTTTTACTTAAGATGGCCAAGTCTATCCAAGGTTTTAAGTCAAATGCAACTCACCTTAGCAAGTTTGGAGCCCAAACAATCGCTAGGTTTTTTGCATGCATATTTGTGATGGAACAATAGTCAGCTAGAAGAGACAAGTGTCTCATTAGGAACTCCAGTGTTCTGGAAAATGAAATATATTAACAACAAAAAATTATGTAATAATGTAGAATATAAATGCTCCACTTATTAATTTGCAAGTTTTCAATAGAAAAAAAAAAATACCAATCCCAGCAACATTTTATGCTCTTAGAACTGAACAGCATTATTACTACATAGTAGTCAGACAAATACTATGAATTCTATAATCTCTATAGAGTAATTTTAGTTGTACAACTACACATCTGAAACATATGCATGTTATAAACCAATGTTACCTCAATTTAAAACAAAGGTGAAAAGACCATTCATGGATGAGGCTGTGGTAAAATAAATTTTGCTGCTGATGACAATGATTTTTTAGAAGGGAAAGTAAAAAGGTTTATAGAACAGGCACAGTTGGGAAAGGCTTCAGATTAGAAAATACAAAAGCCCTAGGAAGATCAGAGACTAAGAGATTAATAGAATTCTGAGACTAAGGATAAGAAATGACTAGAAGGTTTCATACATTTTGGTAACTAATGTAAGTAAGAAATTAAAACATAACTGGATTTAAAAAAATACTTGTATTAAGTGCTGAATTTACTGGTAATTTTTAAAATATCTGAGCAATGTCATTTTGAAATAAAAATCAGCACTGTTAATTTGTATATTACTAAACATCACAAATCCCAGTACTTTTAGCAATATTTCTCAGTGTCTCAAAAACAGAACAATAAAATATGCTTAGTGAGCTATCGATTCATTCATTCATTCACCATTTATTAAGTACCCACTGGGTGCCAAGCATTGTGCCAAGCCATAGGGATACAAAGACAAATAAATTTATACAAATGCATGATAAATGGAGGCTTAAATAGCTACAAATGCAAGGAAAACACCACTTTTACACATGAACTGACTTCTGGTTTTGGCTGGTCCTCAAGGACACATGACTCACCTATAGTGCGGAGGGGGTAGTTGCTGAATGACATCGTGGATTTTTATCAGCCTTTCTTCATCTGTTGCTGCTGAAACGGCATCCTGTAATGATCATAAAAACAAAATGAACCAGCTGGTTTTGTTGGTGAAAATGAAAGTTCACTTACAGTTTAGTTTTCACTCTAAGATTAATTCACTCTTCGATGCTGAATGACAAGGAAATACAACATAGTATCAAGGAAGTCAACTTTGTTTCCACAGAGGTGGACATTGAAGTCTATTAAAAGATAATCTCTAAAAAACTTTATGGTAAGCAAAGTGATAAGATTAATGGCTCAAAGACAGAAACTAAAAGATTGAAAATGTGAAAACAGCAAAAACTATGCAATAACTGCTATGTAGTCTGTTTGCTTTTGAAGGAGACATTATAGTCATAAAACTATTTCTTATATGACCACAGCAATCTTAACCTGTTTTGAAGAAAATCACTGCAAAATTCCAAGCAGCGCTTTATTTACGAGTGACCTGTACTCACAGAAAATTTCTCATAAAGCTGGTAGGTGAGCAGAGGGTTTGGGAGTTCTCGGAAATACAGTTTACAGAGGGAGCCTACAGAATGGATGTCTTGAACATATGGTTCTTTTGTCAGGTCGGGGACATGTTCCGAGTCAAATTCATGGCTAACAAAACAGAAGAGAAAGAAAACAAAATAATTTTTTAAAGAAAAACAGAAAGCAAAGGTCCAAAATAACTTCTAACTCAGTGAGTTAATGTTTTCTTCAAAAAACCATATTTCATGTAAGTTATACGTGGACTTCAGCAGTCACTGGGTGTCTGGTCATATGACAGGTGTTTTTCTACATGGAATTAAAGGCATAGTTTTAATACAGAAATGGACAGCAATCTCTGAAATGCGTATGAATTAGCAGCACTCAAAACACAGATCCAAAACAGGACTCCCAACTCCAAAAGGCCTGAATATCCAGTTTTGCCAATTGGAACAAGACAAACTACAAGACTGAAGAGGTTAAGGGATACAGTTTTATGATAGTACAAATGAAGAAATGGCATTTAAAAAAATACATACAGAAAACAATATGCACACTATTCCCACGTTACCTAAATGATTTTACTGAAAATTAGTCACCAGGAGTGAAAAAGAAAATGCCATGTAAGGTTTTACCGAAGTCTCTGGATATTGGAGGCAACGCCAGAGAGACGATAAATTCCATCCACGATGCCATATCTTTCAATGAATGCTGTACAGCTTTGAAGAACCTGAGGCACTAAAGAGAATTTTTAAAGAATTAAATTGGGAATATTCAATGAAAACATCTTAGTTTTATAAGCAAAATAAAATCTGTCAATTTAAATTAAAAGAGGCAGAGATTAACCTACAAAAATTGATGAAGATGTATTTATTTCCCGTCTAAACTAGGTAACCAGTTTCTGAGATACTGGCTGTATCTCATTACATTTAGGTAAACGGAAGATTTCACAAGCATTAGGAGAGTCTCTCTAAGATCCTCTGCAGAATCCTCATTTAGATCATTTTAACAAGAGGAGGATGAACTGTTTAGCACTTGCACTGCATTGTATCAGATTTTTTAAAATATACAGCTATTCAGGGCCTCCCTGGTGGCGCAGCGGTTAAGCACTGTGCTGTGGAGCTGTCGGCAGCAGCGACATGAGTTCGACACCCGGCCGGGGAGATTCCCACATGGCGTGGCAGACCTCTCCTGCCTCGCCTGCTGCTCCCCTCAGCAGTGCATTTCCGTCAATCTGCCTGTTCGGCTCCCCACTGTCTCTGGTGAACCCTCTCGCCACCCCACGCCTCTGGCCTGTACCCTAGCTTGCATGCATAAATAAATAATTAAAAACATATATATACAGCTATTCAGCTGTGGCAAATGAAGATACAAAGCTAAATGCTGATCCCAATATTAATTACCTGGAAGTACCATACTTTTTAACTTAAAAAAAAAAAAGGCTCTTTCATCTTTTCCTAGTTAATGCTAATTCAAATAATAGCCAATAAATAAGCAAAACAACAGCATAAAGCAAATTTCAACTTCATAAAGCAAAGCAATTGCAAGTAGAAGGAATCATTTAATTTCCTGCATCAAAATTACTAACATTTTGACTTCTATTATCAGTTCATCAAAAAGGTCCCTTTAAGAATAAGTATAAGATGAGAAGGATACTCTCTGTTTACCTTACTGAATAGCTGACACAATTGGACACTACTCTGGGACTATTAGAACAGAATGCTCAATGTATATAATAAAAACTTGTATACATATTAAAAGATTTACAATAGCTGAATTTGAACTTTGCTTTGCAATGCAGACTGATGAATATACAGACTTTAGTTAACTATGTTCACTTCGTATTAGTTAAAAATCTCTCAGAAGAGAAAATTATTAGATTTACAGAGACACTATATACTGGGATGCAATGTTCAGAGAGGTGAATGAAGATACTATAGTACGATAATTTCAGCTAAAGTGTTATCGCATTAGACTTTTCCTTAGTTTTTCTGCCTTTTATTGACCTCCTTGATCAATATTTTAAATTCTGCCAGATCTTATAACTCACCTTTAAAACTTAAATTCCCTAGCATTAAATAATTTTTTAAACCACCTCTACTGTCAAGAATGTAATATGTGTAGGGCTAAGTGCTTTACAAAGGATACTGTCGCTTAATTCTAACAAATATTTTGGGGAAAGTTCTATCATTATTCCATCTTACTGAGGGGGAAAAACTGAGTCTTAAGGAGATGGCAAGGGCAAGAACACAATCGGCAGAAATGAGATTCTGACTCAATGAGTCCAAGTACAGAGTCAATTTTTAACTATAGCAACATGCTGCATGGAAAATAAGATACTAAATAATTTTCACTTATTTTATTGTTATCCTATTTCTCATATTTCACAACTTGAGGCCAAGCGAAGTCTCATCTTTTGCTATACACACAAGGCTTTCTGTAACTTCCTCATACCACAACTTCATTTACATGGACTCTCCTTTTATCTATTCTTAGCAGGTGTTGTTCAAAAGTTAACTGAACTTCCAGTCTGAAGCAAGCTTTTTTGAATATTCACAAGTAGTTCCAGATACTCACAGACTATGTTATTTTGAAATACTATTGTTTATTTGTTTATATAATGATTTACCCTTTCTTAGCCAATCTTTTAAGAGGCAAAAGCTAAGTTTCATTATCTTTATATATTGAGAAACTAATATACAATTGCAACACAGTGTGCACAATTAGAAAGTGAATTTATAGGTGTCTTGTGAGCCTGATTAAGTAACCTAATCAAGTCAGCAAAGAGATACTAGTTTTCATATGAAACTGTATTCATTTTCAACTGTATGTTTCCACCTCTAAAACTGTTCAAGAATTTGAATAACAAAAATAAATATGTTTATATGGTAGACATGAAGGGCAAGCAGAGTTTCAGGTATTTTTTGTTTATTGATTTTAATATTATAAGCTATCTCTATGTCAAAATGATATATAGTATCATTTATATAGTATCATATACATGATAAACTAAAGTAACATACATCTCACATATACATATATAAACCAAAATATACAGTATATTTATGAGCTTAAGGCACATTTCTAATATTGCTCCATTAATGATAGCACCACTGTACCCTGGGGTTTTTAATCCTACTAACTACAGGTGGAATCAGTTTTTAGAGCTGGAAAATTTCTATCACTATTTCCAAGGAAACATATTTTAAGTTACTGGGATAATTAACTATTTAAAGGAAGAAAAACAGAACTTTAATATTTTTTGTGTGTGTAAAGTTCCTTCTCTTTAAGTATTTCCAAATTAGCAAGCTCACTCACCTAGATACAAAGGTTGCCTTGAAAGAAAACCTTTCAGAGCATAGGGCTATATATATTATCAGGTTCTCCTACCACAGAGAATTATCATAAATAAGTTACATCTATTTCAAAGAACAGATAACTTTCTTGGGACTACTAGTATCCACATGATATTAGATTTAAACTTGCTTATGTTCTCTCAAACAAGAAACAAATTTTGAAAATGTATTACGAAGTTGGAGGTCTGTCCTTGATAATATGGCTAAGCTTCTATACACATAATACTTAATGGAAAACATTTGAATTGTTCCTGTATACTTTATGTTCTTAAGAACTGAATGTCCACAAAATAATCATATGATGGGGCTTTAAATAAAATTAATGACCAGCATACCACTTAGAATTTTAAGTGAAACAATGATTCATGTTTAATAAGCAAAATGAAACAACTTTCACCTTGAATAAAATAGTAAGAACTGAAGATGAGTGTCAGAAGATAAAAAGAGCAAAGATCTGGTTCATTTTTTCACTAAGAAAGTAATTTGAGAACCCAATAATGATTGGAAGAAACTTTAGTTTTAAAAGGCACTTTATTTAACTACTCTTTCCCCCAAACCATCTATCAAACCAACCAAGTGCAACTTAAAAAGTGGCCCAGTCAAAACTTAACATTAGAAACCTCCAAAATAATTCTTCAAAAGGAGATAATAATTTAAGAATGATCCCCACACTCTGTAAATAACATGTTTATGATGCACTTTTAGACATTTTTGTATTTTGTATCATATGACAATATAATTTGCAGTAAATGCTTAAATTAAAAACTAGTGACCACTTAGTTATAAAATCATGGCTAAAAGAAATACAAGATATATAAGTATGATAAGCATTGTCTTGATTTTTCTTGAATTTTAGTTTGATTTCTGCTCTTTTCCTCCAAGTACTTACTGATTCATTCACTTATCAGTCATTTATCAGGTCCCTTCCAAATGCCAGGCATCAAGCAAGCATTCTCTAATTCAGGTGAAAAGTCAAGTTCCACTGCTCAGTCAGTGGACGCCAGGTCAGGTGTACATCAGCACACTGTTACTTGTTAGAATGTGCATTGTGATTCTGGTTAGGAAAATGTGATTAACTAAAGGATAATTGTGGGCCTTGCTTCTTTTCAGTGTGCCTCTGTAAAATCTCTGTATGTATGCAATAGTTAAGGAAAAAAAAAATTTGCTGAAAAGCCAAATTAGTTCAAACAGCAATATTATCAGGCAACAGAGTTTCTGCTCTTTTGAGTTTTAAATATTTCTTATATTGTTTATATAAAACAAATACAAGTTTACCAAGTTTCCTACAAATTTCTCATTTTTTTAAGGAAAGTCTTACTTTAAGGAAATTCAGTTTTGAATATGTGCAGCAAATAAAACAAGTCCTATGAAAGAACATATCATTTGGAACTCTTCCACGGACCAGCTTTTCTCAGCTTTTCTGCATGCAAATGCAGCCTTTCTCATGTTATTAAACCTTTTTTTTCCCCCAGAAAGAAATTACTTACTGACATCTGTTTTCTCCTACCGTACTTACTTAGAATGAAAACACAGTCTAACTACAGCTAAATCTTGCTGAATTGATGCTGGAAAGCTAACAAGCATGGCAAAACTAACCAGAAAACACTCCACCACATTAATAATCACATCCAAGCAAGGCTGAATCAAATGATACAAAAAAAATACAAAGAGAAAAGAGATAAAACAGAGAAAAGAAACTAAGATAACAAAAAACATCTGGGCTCTACAATTAAGAATGTCTGTGTAAAGGACAAATTTGTCTGATCTCTGCACACAAAGGACGATGTGGGTAGATATTTTTAAAAATTATAGTTCTATAGATAAATGTGATGCAATCTTTAATCAATTTAATTATAAGCATGTGGTTTCTGGTAGCTGAAATTTAAGATTATCCTGAGTGAATCCTGGCACCAGGGATCATAAATGAAAGAATAAAAAGAAAAATGCCTTGTCACAATTATACATGATTTCTTCTAACTCTTTTTATAAAAGAAACAGGTAACAGGGCAATCTCTAAAAAGTTGATTATTCAGTAGAAATACAACTTAAAGGATGAGTCACTTAGGAAAACGTTAGTCTGATGTTATTCTGATATCTAAGAAAAATCTATTGCAAAATCTATTTATATAAAAGGACACTACTTTAAAATCCAAACTGAAACAGAATAATCATGAGGAACAATAATTATAAATATCATATAATTATATCTAGCTAGCTGTCTATATTTATAGACTACTTCCCACAATTATGTTTGTATTATGTAAATATATCATTGCTCCTCCTGACTATTCTTATTGCTTTCACATAGACTACAAAATGTTATACATAATACAAACATTCAATTCTAAGTTTTAACTTAGGCCTTAAAAGTCTCTCTCAATACATATGTAGCAGTATAGCTACAGTACTGGCCTATGAGTAGGATACATGAAGTCTACAAAATCTTAAAGTAATTTAGTAAATTTACATTTAATTAATCAAAGTCAAGTAAATCATTTTAATACCATATATCATTTTCTTTCCTAACTGAAATTTTAGTTAAGCTTTTTGGTTTCCCTTTTCCTGCTAATCTAGTTATCATTTGACTATTCAATTCATATTCTTCATATAAACATTTCTTCTTCACTGTTCACCATCCCCAGTCAAACAGAAATTATTTTAGTAAGTCAACTAAAATGTGTAAAACTGTGGTCTTAAATGTTTCTGTCGCTGAAAATCTATCAAACTACAACCTAAAGTCACAAGTTAATTTTTTTGCTTTTCAATGATTTGAATATAGATTCTCGCCTCCTTTGAAGGAGAATTTTCTCTTCAAAGGCTATTAAATTCATTTCTAATACTCTTCTAGTGTTTTTCTTCTTTAAATGGGCAAAGGAAGATGACAAAAAATTCACAAAGATATTGTCTTCACCTAATACTCTACCTTAATTATATTCATTTTACATGTCATCTAAGCAGCCAAACTTTCAAAAAGGTGTATGTACTGTTTGTGTTACATCATGTTCCAAATTTTGACACTGTGTTCAAATTAATTTTTAATATCTTCATAATTTGTAGAACAATTTCCCCGAAAGTTGAGTGTTCAATTTTATTTTTGCTTTCATACATAATGACATAATGAATATTTTTACTTATACTGAAATATAGCATTGGGATAAATTCCTAAGTGCTGCTACATGAAAGGAAAACTATAAAGTCTGCTGTTACAAAGTATAAAACTATCTTTCAAAATGTAATACTGCACAGAACTACCTGAAAAATCACTGCTTTTTTTTAAGAGAAAAATCCACAGAGAAGTTTAATAATACCGTGTATACCTCCTGATTACATGGGAGAGACCCAGCAAGACTGAGTAACTCCTCACATGACCATCTTACGGAGCTCAGTCAGGAAAAGGTCAAGCCAGTGAGGGAGTTTACTGGGGAAAGCAAAGGTCTTTGACATTGAAAAGATATAAGGAGCTTTAGGTCTTCCAGGAAAAGATGGAAAGGGGGAGTGGGGGAGGGGGGGTAAAGGAAGGGAGGGAGAAGGGGGGGGAAGGGGGGGAGAGAGAGAGAGAGAGCACGCGCGCACACATCTCAAAAAAACCTTCTATCCAGTTTTCAGAGCCCCTCCCATGAAATAAATCTCTAGCCAAAAACATATTTGAGGTATAAAGTTTAGTTCCCCTATAATTCCACCACTGGAACTTCTTAAGAAGTTCCACAATTCAGAAGATGAGTTGTTCCATTACATCACAGAACCAGTCTCTCAGAAATCACTATTTTTAATAGCACTGGATAGCATAATTTAGAAAACTAGCTTTGCTATTTTAATATTTACCCATGTAAAATTGCTTAAAGGTATAGCTCTATGAATACTTTTCTGAATTTTACTTGCTAGAGCCTTGTGAAAATTATGTTTAAAGCTCCAATCTTATACTCAGGATTTAACTTTTTCAAAAACTTAGGTATTTTCACACACTGCATTAGTCGCATTTCACCATATGTAAACAGTGTCCCAGGGTGTTGTATTTTTCTTTTCATTATATGGATATTATATGTGTGAAAATGTTAGAGGAATAATCTATTCCCTGACATTTTTACAGACTCCACCCCCATTTCTTCAGGTGCCAAAAATTACAACTCCCAGCATGCCATAAATCTGACTGCCTAAATGGGAAACTGCTGGAAACTAGGGGTAGAGTTCAGTGGCCATGCTTGGCTTTTAACTGAACATAAGGGTGCTCAGAAACTTTTGCTTTTCTGGCTTTGACTTGTACCCCGGTACCACTGGAAGAGACACATGGAGGAGAAACAAGGAGAGACACTTGGAACAGATAACTGTAACAGACACATGGGGAGGCCACCCCTCGTCCTTGGTAGAGACAATGGCAGCTGTTCTCTTTATGTGGTTATACTGAATCTTGAGTCTCTCCTCCTGTTCCAGCTCTCTGGGACCTGCCTAATCTTTCTTGCAGTTACTTATCAGAAGGTACCTTAGACTTGTAGAAATCTTTCAGGCCTCAGGGGACTCTCTTTAGGCTGAGCCTGTCTGGCTGATCATTTGCCCACTAGGGTAGGGTAATTTTTTAAGTTCACTATTACTTGAAATCCTTTCTTTCCTCTCTATGCACACCAATTCTATTAAACATCTATCACACTAAAAGTATTCTTTTGTTACTTAAGAATGGCCAAATCCCTTTCAGAGTGTGTACCCCTTAACAGTTTAAGGTCCCTGGGTACCCTTCAGTTGCATGCTAACAAAATCAACTCTTCCTTTCTAACATTTTCTTATCTGAGAAAGCTCCTATTTCTTTTCTATCTCAAAACAAAATCACATTAGCAATTCAGTTTGAAATAATTACCTGTTTCATAGTGTCCTAAAGTAATACTTACCTTTCAAAATTGCTATTTTATTATCTATCTTCCATATTTAATAAGTAACCCCTTCTCGTGACATGGTTTTTAAAAGCATATTTTAACATAATGGATTCTTATCTATCCCAACCACTTCTCTGAACATTTCAAACTGTTTCGTTCACGTCACAGTCTCTGTACTAATAACATTTTAGTCCTGATTTTTTGTCTTAATACCTGGTAAAGCTAAATACCTCCTATCCTATTAGGTTTTCCACCACAATGGTCTCTTACGTTCCAAGTATTTTTGACTAGTTGGGAAAATAACCTTCAGGGGTTTTATCTATTGGCTTGTGGATTTTTAGTGATTGCATCAAGTTGATATTAGTTTAGAAATGATCCATGTTAAAATAATATTTTGTATTCTTCAAGAAACAGTGTAGTTTACATTAAATTCATATTATATGTACATCTGTGTTCTTTAAATGAGTAAAGTTTTACATTGAATTTGATAAACATCAAGTTTATCAAGTAATACCAAGTTTAACGGCATTCACTAGTGGTTTTCTGAAAAAGTACAATAGGTATTTCCCATCAGGATTCAGAATTTCACAAATCATGGATTTCTGGTACTTACCAACATTATAGGAAGATAATTCCTTAATATTCTAGCATCTCTAAAAGAGATAGTAGAGGAAAGTGCTATTTTAAAAATTTAAAGAAAACTCCATTTTTCCCAACTAATAAAAGTAATGTAAACTAACAGTGCTATCTTATTATTTATGTGAATGTCTTATTCTCCCTAACAGGTCAGAAGCATCTCTGAAGCACAAGTAGAGTCTTAGACAAACCTCTCTTCATCCTCAGCTACCCCCAGAACTAAGATGAGTACCTGAAAACATTCAATATTATGCTGCTGAACTTAAATGAAACAGAGTATATGCTTAATGTGGTTTCATAATTGCTTATAGAAAAACAGTATGTAGAGGCAAGGAGTTGAAATAATGAGCTTATGAACTTTAGTTTTACCGTCAAAACCAGAATTCAGAAGGTGCTCTCCCAGGTCACAACCAAACACCCTCTCTTTCAAGATACCCCGCTGCTTCAGTTTCTGTTTCGTTGGACGAGACTTCATGAATGTGCGTAAGAAAGTAATGAGCTTGCCGTGCTTTTTAGACACTAAAAAACAATAATAAAGAAAAAATATCTTAGTTGTAGCAAGTGGTTATATTCTACTAAGTATAAAAAGAAATGAGTATCTCAACAGGCTGACTGCAAATTAATACATTTCGAGTATACTTTATATTCTGTAGGAAATTTTCAGCATAAAGGCTATCTAAATACAAAAAAAACATACACACATATAAAAGCATCAGAATGTCTATTAACATTCACCTATAACAGACTAAATATATCATCTTAAAACCTTGAAAAATCAAAGCAAGAGATAAATTATTCAGTAAAACATTTCTAATGACTGATAGAAAGAAAATAGTGAATCCCTAGAAAAATGAGTTTTTCTAAGTACAGTCTACAGAGAAAATCATAAGTCAACATACAGTAAATATCATGGGCTTCGAGATTAGCTGCAGTATAGAAGACAAGGCAACATGGCCTCAGTCCTCTTATTCAACTAGTGGATGATTACTGGGAATCTAAATGAGTCCTACTACAGATTCTTGAGTGAACCCAAATCTTCAATCACTAGAACTAATGAAGACTCATGCAGAAATTGTGTTCAGAGTTAACCTGCAGCATAAATGAACCAATAAATGGTTTACTATACCACATCAGACATTTGCCATCCATTTATTTTCATTTTTATGGGAAACACAATTTATGGCCATGAGCATCATTCCTATAGACTGCATGAGAGTGCCAATCATAATGGATTTTCCCCTAGTTTCCTGGGATTTGAAACTTTCGGAGCTAAAACCATGGAAACTCCTGGGGAACACCCTAAAATGGCCACTCTAAGATTGCACACAGATTAAAGGGGTAATTTATTTTTTTCTATGTCAATTATTTAAAACTTAGAATCATCAGTACATTGATAAACTCTTGACATACTCTTGAAACTTGAGCTAAATTACTGGTCTTCTAACTCAGGTTCCCTTCTATAAAATTAAATGATATGCTTTCTTATCTGCTGATGAGATATTTATAGCGATGAGATTAACTTCAGAAGTAAGTCACATGTATTACTATATTAAAAGTTATTTGAGTTGTATCCTCCCCCGGATGCTGCAGATTGCGTGTTGCTATGGTCTTTATTAAAGAGTGGACATCGGATCAAACCATTTCTTTTCATTTTCAAACATTTTCCACATGAACTTTCAAATAATTTTTGACAAGAGTTCCAAACAAGTTTGGTTTGTGAAAATTTACCATCGAATTTATAATATATATAATATTAACATTATATATTTAATTTTCTTTAAATTAAAATTTTACCCAGGGCCTCCCTAGTGGTGCAACAGGTTAAGCGCAGCACTATGAAGCTATCCAGAGCCACTACAGCACAGGTTTGATACTTGGCCAAGGAGATTCCCACATGGCACAGCAGATCTCTCCTGCCTCGCCCGCTGCTCCCCTCACCAGTGTACTTCAGTCGATCTGCCTGTTCTGCTCCCCACTCTGTCTCTGGTGAATCCTCTCACCACCCCACACCTCTGGCCTACACCCCAGCTTGTATGCATAAATAAGTAAATCTTTTTAAAATTTTTTTAAGGGCCTCCCCGGTGGCACAGCGGTTGAGCGCTGGGCTGTGGAGCTGTCGGCAGCGGCGACGCGAGTTCGACGCCCAGCCAGGGGAGAATCCCACATGGTGCGGCAGACCTCTCCTGCCTCGCCCGCTGCTCCCCTCAGCAGTGTGTTTCTGATCTGCCTGTTCTGCTGCCCGCTCTGTCTCTGGTGAACCCTCTTGCCGCCCCACGCCTCTGGCCTGTACCCCAGCCTGTATGTAAGAAAATAAAATAAAAAAAATTTTTAAAAATAAAATTTTACCCAAAAATGGGCATATCATCATTCTTTCAGATTTTTTATATCTCGGTAAAGTTTTCTAATTTTCTTTATGAACGACACATTCCACATACTTCTTGTCTGAGATGTTGCTAGGTACTTTAAATTTGTCACTGCTTTTACAGAATAATACTCGTCTTCAATTACAGCATAATTACCGGCATGCTGAAAAAAATTATTCCTTTATGTAGTATAAAAAATCAGATCATTTATTGAACTCTCAATTTTAAGAGAATTTTAACTAATCCTTTTGGATTCATAGACATTGAATTGTGACAATTATGATAATTTTAGTCTTTTTCTGATAGAAATAATTTCTCATTTCTATTTTAGATTTTGATTAAATGGACAGCACTTCCATGATACACGTTTATAGTAGGCATTCATAAAAAAAAGTAAAGCATTCATATTTTAATGCCAAATTTGATAAAAAAAAAATACCTGTTTAATCTGACAACTGTATATGACTGTATAAGGAGAAAGCATTATTTTACTCTTAGATTTCAAAGAACGTTTCAAAGGTACTGGAATTGAATGTTAACTATTATTCAGTAAGAAACAAGTAAGTGACTACTGTATTTCAGGGCTGTTTTAAGACCCTTAGTTTATAGTGGGTAACAAGTCAGACATGCTCCTTGCTGTCAGAGCTTATTGAGGGAGAAAGACAATAAACAATCAAATAATAAAACCAATATAGCCAGCATTTATTTTACACTTAGTGTCAGCAAGTGCACAGGGTTTATACTTCAAAACCACTCATTTCTCATGAAATGTTATAAGGAAAATGCTATTATCATCCCCATTTTTATATGGAGACCCTCAGGCACACAGTGCTAAGCAACATGTCTAAGGTCAATAGGATTCAAAATTGGGTGGTGTGGTTTGCAAAACCCAAGCTCTCGGCCACTAGATGACACTGATTAAATTAAGAAAGTGACTGCAGGTTGCTTTTAACTGGGTTTTTTTTTTTTTAAAAACTGCTTATGAGGAGATCAACAAAATGAAATAATGGTGACTTGAGAAGAAAGAAATTACACTAGCTAGGGTGGACAGGGAAGGTCTGGGGAAGTTAAATCTGATTTGGAAAATGTGTAGTGAGCAAAGAACAGTAGTGTGAAATGAAGCTGAAGAGGTATGCACAGGTCAGGTAATTGTCAGGTCATAACACAGAGTTTGGAGTTCATGTAATAAGAACACACTGAGTAATTTAAGTATTTTAGAAAGGTTTGTTAAAAAATAGCCCAATGAGCAAATTAGAAACTCAAATGTGCACTGATAAGGAATCAGTCGAATAAACTATGATACATGTGCACAGAGAATTACATTGGGCTTTTTTTTTTTTTAACAAATATCTCTAACTGATAGGACTAATCTTTAAAATACATCAAATCAAAAAGGAATGCAAAGAATATTAGACTTAGCATGAGAAAGGACTGAAAATATAGATTATCACACACATAAATTCACGCAAACACATGTATGTATGTATATATGTATGTAAGAGCTAATATTGTAAAAAAAAAAAAAAACCACTGGAAAGATAAACCAAAATCAATAAAAATGGGTATAACATACTGGGTGGAGAAAGGTTGGAGAGTGTGAAAGAGATTGGTCAGACTATACCTTTTTATACAGTTTAACTTATAAGTTCAAAAATAAATTTAGAACATTAAAAAGGTAAATCCTAATATAGATATAACCTGAAAAATTTATCTAATAGAATGTCAAATTAGTAACACTCAACAGAGAGTAAATATCTTAAATGCCTTTTAAACAGTAAAATGATTGTATATGTTTAATGTAGGGACAAAAATACTACAAAATAAAAGTTGACTTCAACCGTTTACTATTGGCAATAATGGTAATCTGACATGGAAACACCTTTATACACATTTGGGAAGAAATAAATACATTAATGTTGTTTAGGAACCCAGATTATCAGCATATGAGAAAAGAATTACAATAATAAAATTAAAGAGAGAACAAAAACCCTGTTAACTTTGAGAAAATGTGAACATGAACTCAAAATTAAAACACATGTACATTTTCTCTAAAGAGAAATTGAAGTCATTGAAAACATTGAGAAACAATAACACACCATGTGCAGTGAACACCTTTGAGCTCAGATCTGAGTTTCTAAATACCACTCCCTATCAACACAAACCAGAAATTCTTGGAGAAATGCCTGTTTTCCAGTTAATGGTAGGGAAATCACAAGATGAGACTGGGAAATTCTGTTGTACCATAAAGTAAGGAAAATACCCCCACCCATTAGGTGTTGAGCTAAAGGACAGAGTTGAAAGGATCCCTACTGGCTGCTCTGGGAAATCATAAAAATTTCAACATCATAAAGAATGTTTATAACTTCCTATAAAACATCAAATAACTACCTACCCATGAGTCCTTAACTCTGCTCAGGAGGGAGGGAGAAAAATATGGAGGGTACAAATTGAGCTACTAAATTTTCTTTTTTTTGGCTATTTTTTTCATTTAATTTATATCCTTTAAGTAAAGCTGCATGTATAGTGTGCCATACTGAACTGACACACTGCCAGTAGAGAAAGGAATATGTTTCTTTTCACATCAATTAACATTATCATACCTGGAATTATTGATTGAAATTAATTTTTATATTAACCAGCAATATACATGTTCACAATTCACACAAACTGCATGGAAACAGATTTATAATTATGACCCTCTAATCAAACTTTCAATACACAATAAAATCTCATTAATTAGAGGGCAATCAGTGTGGAATTACTTTCCACACTAAGTGGCAGTGACTCTGCTTTTATTGTCCTAAGTTTGGCTCAAAAACAAGGACAGTTGAGTTTCTTATCCTGTTAGGGTAACCTGCTCATGTTTATTTTTCCTAAATACTGATTTCAAATGCAATTCAATAAAAGCAATAGTATGGTGTGAAATTAAGAGCAGTGGAGAATGCCATTAGCAGCTATGGGTGCGCATCAGTCCTTGGGGGTTCTGGGAAATTGTGCTGGTATCTGTACAACTCTGCCTTCTATTCTGTGTGGCCACCTTGCTTCTGTAACTTTTCAAAAAAAATTACTATATAAATTGGGAACTTTAAACTGGAAACGGGAGAGGGAATAGTGGAAGTGGTACCTATATCCTAATCTGAGACCTGAAATAGCTAATATACATAATAGTGGCTGGTTACACGGTCTTAAATAATTTCTAAATCTTCAAAGGAAGGTTAAACTATGTTCTGCAGTTTTACTGTTGCTGTTATTATTTTAATTGGCATTATAACCCACTGTGGTAGAGATAGTTATGATGAGAGGTTCTGGCATCCATAATTAAATAATTAGCTATCTATCAAGATAAACTTCACTGCATTGAAAACTGAAACTAATATTCAGTTTAGTTATACACATATTAGAAGATCTAATAAAACTTTAAAATATAAATGTTTCTTCATGTATTTTTTTCTTCATTTTTATTTCCCCCATTTCTAAGACAACAAAATGATCAAAAGAAACTTATTTTGGATATTTACACTGTCCTCCACCCACTGCCTTTCTATTTGTTATAACAAACAAGTAAACTAGTTAGCAACACTAATTTTTTTTATATTTTTATTAATTAAATTTTCTTTTCTTACCTCTTTGTAGTTCCTATAGTTCTCCCCTCACCACATGACCCGTGAATCATCACCACATTCCCTTGTGTTCTTCCTTCCCCTATTCTACCTTCCTGCCTTTCCCTTGTATGCCTCAGTTCTGTGGTCAGCTTGCAAGTTTTGATTTTTTCTTGACCTTTTGTTTGGTTTCTCTATGTTCCACATATAAGTGAAACCATCCAGTATTTATCTTTTTCTTTCTGACTTATTTCAGCTAGCATAATCCCTTCCAGCTCCATCCATGTTGCCACAAATGGCTTGAGTTTGTCTTTTTTGATCAGTGAATAAAATCCCATTGTATAAATATACCACAACTTTTTGATCCATTCATGTATTTTGGGGCATTTGGGCTGTTTCCATATCTTGGCTTTTGTAAATAGTGCTGCAATAAACATAGGAGTGCAGGTTTCCTTTCAAATTAGTGTTTTTGTGTTCTTTGGGCCGATTCCTAGGAGTGGAATCGCTGGATCGTATTGTAGATCCATTTTTAGTGTTCTAAGGAAGCTCCATAAAGCTTTCCATAGGGGCTGGGCCAATTTCCATTCCCACCAGCAGTGTAAGAAGGCTCCTTTATCTCCACATCCTCACCAGCATTTGTTGTTTCTGGTTTTTTTTACTGGAGTGAGGTGGTAACTCATTGTGGTTTTGAATTGCATCTCCCTGGTAATTAGTGATGTTGAACAAGCGAAACTAATTTTCGAAGAGTCAAAGGATGAACATTACATGTTTGGTACATTACATCAGAAGACTTCTACTGAGGAAAGTAGAGTGAACATTTGGTTTTAGACAGTTAGGTGTCTATAAATCCATTTCAAGAGAGGAACACTGGAAGGCAGCGGGAAGGATGTTAAGGTGGAGGTCCACCAAGTATGTTGCATTAGATAAAAACTAAAATGGTAACAACGGCATTTCCACAGATGAAATTCATAAAACACAAAGACAAAAGCCAATCATACCATTTATCATTCAAAGTCCCTATTTTAGGGACTTAAAATGCAACATACATCACCATGCTAACTTCTTCCATGCTATTTAAACATGACAGATTTTCATATCTGTAGTCTTTATCATCTGAGACATACGTGAACAGACCGGTCTTGCCAGTAGTTAAAAGAATTACCAGTATGACACACAAGCTAATATCTTAAGGTAAATCTTTATGATACCAATAACCAGTTTATAGAGATATAATGAAAACACAGTTTGTAAGCCATAGTGAACCTTGATATGGAGAAGTGAGGCATTCGGTTTCTATTATACAAATGTATTTTCTCCAGCAAAACTAAACAATTCTTCTGGACTTGTAGACAACTGAATACAGGTTTGCTTCTTCCTTTCCAATCCTTTTCTTTTTGCCTGATTTCATCAAACTTCCAATAGATGATTATCATGATGCTGACTTTAAAAAGATTGCTTCTTAAGTATCACCATTACTGATAATCATTTTCATGGAGTTTTGGATAGAAATCTTAAATGTCAAAGAATTTCCCTGTTCCTACTTGCTAAGATATAGTAAATGCTAGGAGAAATGTGACATAATTCTTTTTTTTTTAAAGGTTTATTTATTTTACATACAAGAGCTGGGGTGCAGGCTGGAGGTGTGAGGGGTAAGGGGATTCGCCAGAGACAGAGTGGGGAGAAGAACAGGCAGATCGACTGAAGCACACTGCTGAGGGGAGCAGCAGGAGAGGCAGGAAGAGGTCTGCTGCACCATGTGAGAAGCTCCCTGGCGGAGATAGAACTGGTGCTGCAGTGGCTCTGGACAGCCTCATAGAGCTGCGACTTAACCCGTTGCGCCACCAGAGAGGCCACAAAGAAACGTGACATAATTCTTATTTAGTATATAACTTTGAGTATTTCAAATGCATTAGTTTAAATGAACAAAGCTTTTATTTGAAAATAAATGAACTCAGAAACTGAGTTCACTCAACCGATTCAGTTGAGTGAATTCACACTACACATCTTTTAAAGAAAAATTTCTAGGTAATAGAGCAAAATTTTTAGATTTTAGAGGGAATACTTGAGAAATCACAAGATATTCCAAGAAAGTATGATGTTAGAACATCATGGAAAGCTCTGAAGTCTGTGGAAAGTGCCTTTGCTTTAGGAAAATTTATTAGGAAGGAAAAAAGAAAATCCTTGAACTTCATTGGAGAACTATGTCTCAATCATCCTTAAAAAAGGCTGGTATAAAAATTTATGATAGAAAGAGCATTCCTAAATGTTACTTTTTACATACACTATGTTAGGTTTAGTACTTTGTAAATTAATTTTAATTATTTTTTCTCCATAAAAACTCAGTAATAGTCTTTATATGTCTGTAACTATCGCAAGACTGCATAATTTCACTATCCTTAATTGCTACAGATATTCACAGCTGTTGCTCATGCCATACGATAAAACGTTGCCTGTTTCTTTGATTTATTTGCTAGCAAGTACTTGGTAAACAAGTCAATGGCATTTATAATATTGTTTTTACTAGAAAATGCCATATACTTTATAAAAGTATTAAATTTTGAATTAGGTCTCAGGAATTCACCATTGTAAAAAAAAAAAAAATCACCTGTAGGTTCTCAGCTTCTGAAAACTTATATTCTACCAGATCGATAACCAAAATGCAAAATCCTTGTTGTCTCTCCAGGAACCACTGAGCTTAGTACCGATTTTTAAAGCAAAAATACAGCCGTTTCAGCCTTGGATTTCATTTTCCACTTCTCCCCAAAGGAGATATATAAAGAAAAAATCTTTAGATGAATGTAAGAAATCTTAATACAGTATCAAAGTTATTGTAGAACAATAAAGAATCATTTTTATCAAGATATGATAAACAACTCTGAAAGTAAAAGAAATAAAATAGTTCTCTTAACTGATGAATATAACAGCTGCAAGAGACTGCCCCAAGAAAGTATCTGGGACCAGTCCAGGGATGAGGTTCTGGAATGCGGACTCCCTAAGTTTTGGTATCTGTACATTCCAAGCTCAAAGGGAAGAAATCAGGTATTTAAGAAATGTCATGTACATGCAATGCCAAATTAAAAATAGCATTGACAGTAATGGCCTTGACTGAAAAACTGGAGAGCTACTAACAGTTACATAAGTCAAACAGATTTTCATTTACTTATGAAAGGAGGCATTTCCAAAGACATTATTGACTGGAATGCCAATGGTGACAACTAAGGGATGCAAAAATAAGACTGACAAAGAAGAGAACTTTTCAGACACAAAGGAGAGGAACAACTCACTTGTAAAAAAAAAAAAAAAAAGAAAGAAAGAAAATAAGCACAAATTGCTTCTTCAGAATCTCCAGCAGAACTCATGTGGAATGGTACGCCTGTGCCATTACTAAAATAACTGGGTATTTGAATAAAAATGTTTCTTTTTCTCAGGATGAAGAATGAAACCAATGCAACATCATGCTGTGCCCCCAGAAGAGGACTTGAATAGGTATTACATACAAAGAGTATGATATGTTTCATCTTTAAAAGCCATCATTCCCTTGGAAAAATGGTCATGGAGTTAAGATAAGACACTATTACTATTTACATTACATACTTTTCCAGGAACTACAAATTTCAGGTATAACTATCAAAGGACGCTCAACTTTAGCTTATGAGATTTTGAGGTAAAATAAACAAGTTATAGATTTTCTGTTAAATCTAATAATGATTTTTATTTAAAGATTTAGGTTATAAATTAAAACAATAAATGTGGTTTTGTTCCTCAACTTTGTATAAAATCAGTTTTTTTTTCAATTCGTGACTTTACCATCCCTGTTATTATATAAGAGACTATGACTAATTTCATTTCTAAATACAGAACAAAAAGATTTGCATTTTAGCAGAAGAGAGTAGGAGGAATCATGAGGTGGATATAAATTCCTGACACTAAAGGATTAAAACGCTAGCACAGACTATAACACACAGACCATAGACCTGCTATGGATTTTACAATTGTCTGAACTTTAAATTTTTCAAGATTAATTAGAAGTATTTTATTTTAAACTTAAAAACTAATATTCAGGAGGACATTATTTGTATATTCACTGACAAAAGTATGAAAGTACGTATTTTTAGGAGTTCAGTATCATCAAAGACAAAAGCACTATTAAAAATACCATAAGTTTCAGAAATCTTAAAATTCTTTTTTTGAAACATTGTACTTTTTTTAAGATTAAAATGTAGTCATGTTCACTTTGATGTCATATAATCCTTCGCCCTTTATTAAGCTATGAACTTTGGTGTGGAACACAGATATGATCACAGATGGATTTTGTTTGTTTTTGTGGGTTGGTTTTTTTTTTATTTTTAGGAGATAGGTATGGGGGGAAAGGTTCTATGTTTGGATAGCTCATAACTGATAAATATGTCTCTTTATTTAAAGGAAAAAATCTAAGAAGCCTGTGCTACTTCTGCATAACTGACCTTTAGCAAGGGGGAATAAAAACATGGGTTTGGAGTCAGATAAACCTGAATGTTTTAATCCATTCTCTAATCACTCCCCAATTAGCAAGATCTTGTGCAAATTAACTACTTTAAGTCTCAAGTCCCTCAATTACACAATGGGAAAGACCTATCACTCAGTATTACTTTGAAGTTTATATGAAATTATATGTACCAAGCACTTAACAAGTATCAATAAACAGGAGTATTTTTATTATTATAATTTCTGTTTATCTTTGTTCTGAAAATTTTTGAGAATCCTTCAGGTACAGGGCTAACCAGAATCTAAAACCAAACTGAACCTGGTTGTACCTCAATTTAGGGCTGAGATCATGAAAGAAGGGTGCAAAAAAGCCTGCATGGTATAGCTTTTTCAGACTTCCTCCTTAATTATCTCAAATGCAAACTTTGATTTCTGTATTCTCTACTGAATATCATAGAGTAATATACAGTATTTTTTAAAAGAAAACTTTATAGCCTCATCCATTATCACGTAGCAGGTGCTTTATAAAAAGTTGACAGTGTATTCTCAGTTCTGAAATTCCCCCTTTGAAAATTAAAATATTGGTATCATTTAAACAGTAATACAACATTCCTAAAAAGAAAAAGAGTTCAACATCTTAACTGCTTTGATTTGAGATTCAGAAAAACCCTGGTCTCCATGTTATTTTAATAAAAAGCATTTACCACAAATGTCTTAATACTATATGAATATGGAAAACTACCCTAATGGCAAAAAAAAAAAAAAAAGTCCCTGCAAGAGGAAAAAGAATCAGTACAAATATTTATAGACAGAGATGATCTTTATTAATACCAACCAAAAAGAAAAAACACATTTAACACCTGACGGTATAAAACAGGATTACTTCCTTATGCTAATTTGAACAGTCTCTTACCAAATTCATTTTAGTGAATCAGAGCTACCTATTTTCCATTCGTCAACAGAAATACTAGTTCACCAGGAAAAAGTTTAAAAAAAAAAATGATAGACACAGTTGCTTACAAAACAAAGAATGTTCTTCAAATCATGAAAATTTGTGCACATCAACCTTAAGGTCTAGAAAACATTTAAGAATTAAGCAGATTTAAAATTTAAAAAGCAGGACTTCCTGAAACTGACTAGGAAAATAAGAGACACACTGACTAATACCTGTGATACAATCTACTTCAAAAAATGATCATCTCTCTACAAATATTAAAGTTCAATTATTCAATCTCTGGATAATTAATTATTTAAACATTCACCTGAAAGTAACCAAGGAAACATGTGCCCAAATATAAAATAAAAATAGTCCCAGGGAAATATTATGACTTGCTGGAGTTAAACATTTGAATAAAGTGAGAGAGATGATATCCTTACCTCTTGCTGTGGCACAGTACTTAGGATCAATAATTAAAATTATTCCAAATGGCTGTGATTAGCAGTAGATTCCACAGGATACCACAGCTCTGCAGTCCATGCCAAAGCGTACAGAAGGAATCATAATCACACTGTTTTCAACCTTATCCACCACCAGGAAACTCCGAATCTAACAGCCACAAGCCACAAGGCTTTGAGGTTCCGGCTGTGTTTTCAGGCACCCTTTCAGCAGCAATTCTTAGCCCTGTTTTGAGTTGCTCGTCAGGGAGAGCAAGCTGGCTTGTGTGGGGGGAGAGGACTCGCCTTCACCAGCTTAATCCTTCCCTCTCAGCCAGTTCTTTCTGCTCTGCACCTTCACAGAAGGGCCCGCCCAGACTCCTGCTTGCAGAACAGGCTTCCCTGGTGCAGCCCCACCCATCCGCATTACCCAGGTAAGACTTCCTGCTCAAAAAACACAGTATGAAATCGATATTTAATTATGTCTTTAATCTTTTAAACAGTTATTATTTGGTTGTTTGTATTTGCTACTAGATGGGAGACAGTGTATCCAATAAAAATGATGGTACTTTAGGGGCAAATAAAATGAGGAAAGGAATTGTTCCAGCAGGAAGTATAACCAAGTAAAAAGGTTGAATCATTAAACTACCATCAACAAGCTAGGAAAACATACTTTCTAATATCCTTGCTAATATTGAATTGGGATTGCTATTCTAACATATTAAAAAAGTATCAATTTATACTGCCACTGTGTGAATAATTCTGAGACAACAATCTACTACTGCTACTTCAGGGAAAGAAATAAAGCTTTTTTCAGAATTGAAAATCCATAATGAAAGACAGATTTTTCCTGCGTATGACCTCCTCCTTTATATGCTGCCCAAGTGTTAAATGTGTGACTCTACTTATATAAATATTAAAGCGGTTCAATATTTATACTAAATAAAAGTACTGCACTGTGTTAATCCAATTAGGTTATTTGAAGAAATAAATGAACTGGAAAAGATTAACATCTTTTCTATTCCAAGTGACTTTTTACTAATACCAGTATATATCCACATTCCGATATTTGTCTTTAATTAATAAAATAAAGTTACTATGTGCCAGGCATGATTCTAGGCACTTTATGAAACAGCTGTGGATTTATGGATTTTATTGAGTAGAAAATGAGACTTCAATTCAAAGAGAAGAAGGTTAACCCATCCTTATTTTTAATATTTACATTAAGAAATACCACTCTTCCCATCCTTTCCTTGGTTACCACCAAAAACATTTAAGGAGGACAAGGGAAAGAAAAAGGAAAGCGAAAGAGGAAGGAAAAAAACAAAGAAGAAAAAGCATTTGAGGGAATACTTACTACAATTCCTAAGCCCCTCCAATTACCTAATATGTAAATACAGAAATAACTAAGCTGGGCAATAGTTCGCCTGAGTATAAGAATGACATAATCAATAACAACTCTCATCTAAAACCTAAAAGGCTGTATTCCACAACACATTAAAAATACATGGCAAGAAAACAGTGTAAGCAAAAACTGGTGAAACTGAAGAAAGGCCTGTCATCTAGTTAACCATTAAGACAGTGTCAATTTCCTGGTTTTGATAATGCACTCACTATATAATTGTGTGCCACTGCAGCTTCTTCTGAGACTATTTTAAAACAGAAAGTTAAAAAATATAAGGCTCACTGAAAAACATTACACTTTGTCTTCTAATGACTGTTGATGATGGGATAAGTCACTTGTTATTTTTCTCTCATATTTAACAAAATGTTCAGAGGCTCTCCTGTGAAGAGCTAAGAGGTATCTTGTATGGGTGGTGGGAGTGTAACAGGGTGGTCCTTAGGAAAGGGGAGTGCCACCCCCACCTCAAGCCAGAGAGATCCCAGACACCTAGGACTACAAATCCCATAATGCCATCATCATCGAAGGATGCTGAGGACTGAGGGTGGAGTTAAGCAATGGTTGTTGGTATTTAAAAAAGAGACATGTGAGCTTTGGGAGGCAATTGCTCTTGGTTGTGGATTGCCAGTTTTTTGGAGTGCGCCATTGAGATTCCAGCTCAGCGGAACTGGTAGAACGCATTCACCAATTTATTCTTTATCTTTTTCCCTTCCCTTTTTTGTAAATAAACCCTTTTTTATTAATTTTATTGTGTGTGTCTTCAGTTGAGTCTTATAAGTTCCTTTTAAGCGCACAGGGGAGAACCCACAGACAGGCACCCCATTTATATCAGTGCTGCCCTGTGAAAGGAGCAACAACAGAATTCACTGAAATGGTACTGGTTATTTTCCAATCATTCTACTAAAAAAATCACCTGAATTATTCAAAACCTTTACAGTATATCTGAAAATTCCATCAGTTTCATTGTCAAAATATATCCAGAATCAGTTCACATCTCAGCACTTTCACAGATACAGCCTGGTCTGTCACCATCCTCTCTCGCCAAGTTCATTCCTACAGTCACTGCCAGTCTCTTTCCACCCATGTCCGTGCCCTTCCTTAATACAGCAACAAGTGATCCTTTTGACAAGGTATGTGAAGTCAAACAGCAACTCTGTTCACAGCCTCCTAATGCCTTCCCATTTAATTTTAAAGGTAAGCCAAGATCCATACAGAGGCACCGAGGCCCCAAAGAGAATCTGATCCTCCTTCACCTTCAACTTCAGCTCGTGTTTTCACTCACTGCTCTAGTCAAACTGGCCTTCCTGCTGCTCCTTTGACAAGCCTGACACCCATCCAGTTCAGTGTCCTTGCATCTACAGCTCCTGCTCTCCCCTAGTTGTGTGTCAACCCCTCCTCTTCACTTCCTTCAGGTCTGCTCAAAGGAACCTTCTAATGAGCCCTTCCCAGACCACTCTATCCTTTGAAGTTATAACCCTACACAAACCACTTCCCAGAACTTCCTGACCTCTGAGCTCTCCTCAAGGCTCTTTTTCCTCCATAGCACTTAGCTACCATACTACATGTTTTGCTATATGTTTACTACCATACTAAAGGGATCACTGGGTTCCTGTGGAGGGATGGGTAGAAAGAGACTGGCAGTGAGATTCTGCATTTCTAATAAATTCCCATGCAATTCCATTATATTGGTCTTAATACCACATACAATGAACTGGGTGTGTGGCGATGGTGGCTTAGATCAGGAGGGCCATGAAGCTAGCAGAATCTGCTTACCTTTTAATCTTCCTCCTATCACACATGAATACAAACACCAAAATGACATTATTTCTGTCTGTTGTGTTCACTGTTTTAGTCCTAGTAGTCACTTAGTATGTCTCAGTAAACATATGATCAAAAAGTAATGAATGATGAAATGACCAAAAATGGAAAAAATCACCCTGCTTATGGCAATTAGAAGACTAATAGGGATTTACTCTTAGCCCTCGTTAAAGAACATATTAAGAGTTTAAGAAACATTTTTCAAAACTATGAAGGCACTTTCTCCTGTTCATAATTACCAATCAACTGTTCAGGAGCAAATGTTATATATAGATGCAAATTAGTATAAAATGGAATATTGGCCCACAAGCAAAACATTCTAGGTAAGGAAGTAGACACAAAAAGTGAAACATCAAATTCAAATTCAGGTAACTCACTGTGATACACATTTCCAAATAAGTGAAACAAACAAGAGCCGCTGTAGGCTGAAATGCAGTCCTCTGTTATTCAAAATGTGGTCTTAAGACCAATATAACAGAATTGAATTGGAATTTATTAGAAATGCAGAATCTCAGGCCCCTTCCCAGCCCTAATGAATCATGATGTAGTTTGTTTTGTTTTGTTTTGGTTTATTGAGGTAACGCTGGTTTACAACATTGCTTGTATTTTAGAAGTACCAGGTCTCACCTTTCAGGTGTTGTTGCCACACCACAGCCACCCCCAAGCCACTCTTAGTCCACTACCATAGTCTACTGTGTTCCCTTCCCACTTTGTTCTTTTTAACACAATATCTTAGACAAATTGAATGCACATTCAACTTTGCACAGCAGTGATCTAGGGAGCCTTCATGGAAGACAGAGTTAAGTCATTTTAGGCAGGAGAAAGATCCCAGGCAAGGGAAGGAAGAAAGTAAGGAAATACCTTACTGACACTGGGGGAAAAGAAAAAAAACAAGGGGAAAAAGAGAAGTTACAAAGATTTGGTTCCAGTATTTATGGAATAACTTAAATTCTAAGCTAAAGGTTTTGTGTATAATCCTGGCATATAGAGATAATCACAGACGTTTTCTGACGTTGGGGATTACAAGACAAAAGTTGTATTCTACAAAAACTTTCATAGTAAATATCAGAATGCATTCATTCAGTGTGTGCATCTTCTGTCACATAAGCCGATGATGAGAGATGAATGAGCCATCCTTGCCACTTGTGAGGGGACTCCAATTTAGGGATCAAGTGAAATAACTGCTATTAGAGGTGGGGGAAGATGAGGACTGGGAGAATGGGGTCAGGAAAGCTTTCATGGACAAAGCAGATTATGGCCTGAGTCTTGAAATACAAGGAGGATTTCAACTGACCAAAATGGGTAGGAGGTCACTTCAGACTGTAGCAACAGCAGGGAAAGGGAAAGCTATGGGAACAAAAGGAAAGGGAAAAACACATGAAATGTCAGAGAACACAAAGGGCCCAGCAGAGTACACGGGGAGAAAGGATAGGATAGGAGAATGGAAAGCAGAATGGCTGAAAATACCAAAAAAATAGTTCAGAAAGAAAGATTAAAAGGCATTTTTGAATTAACTAGAGATATGAGAAAGAATGACGGCAGCAACAAAATTTGCAAGTTAGGTTGCTACTGAGCAATTTTATCTTTGCCATATCCCATCTTTTGTCCTAATTTCTGTTCTGTTGTGAAAATTCAAATACAATTATATACTCCTATTGTAATAAAAGCAAGTGATATTAAATAAATATTTGTTCTGAGACAGACAGAAAACAATAAACTAGCTCTGTTTGATATTCTCTAGTGAGAGTAACCCTGGGTTTTGAGTTTATAAATCACAGATTAGTTAAACTACGCTACATGCTCGGTATAGTATCTTACTAGCACACAGTAAGAACTAAGTAAACGTTGTCTATGATTACAGGTAGGTGTCACAAGGCTCCGGTAAATCCTAGCTGTGAATTCTCAGGCAAGTCTTTTAACCTTTCTGGGTCTCAGATGCTTCAGCTGTTAAAGAAAGGGGGAGGTATTTAGGGGGAAAGAGAAATACATTCCCTATCCTCAATATCTCACAGGGTTGTACTGAAATTCAAAGTTTAATTTAAATAGGGAAATTTTAAGTATTCATAAACTTTAAAGCACATTACAAATACGGTATTATGACTCTTCTGTTTTTCCCTGACGCAGAGTGAGAAAATGTTCTATCCCTTGCAATGTGTGCAGGGAGAAAACGTATACAGGCACCACAGCATGCTGGTACTGCTTTGAATCTTACATCAGTGCCTCCTATGGTATTAATGTTAACATCTGATCCTTAAAGTAATGCAAGTAAGCACATCTTGATGGGAAGAATGTTCACAATAGTCCACATAAGATAGGTAAAAACTTGGACTATTTTACTTGATACAAGGTCAGGTCACTTCATACTAAAGTGACACATAAAGAAACATAGCTACAGAAGAACAAAGTTCTAGAAACTCAAAGTTCTAGATACAGAGACAACCCAGAAGCAAGCAAATGAATACAAAGGAAAAATACTATAATTAGTCAAAATTATAATTAACATAACAAAGCAAGATACTAAAAGAAGATCAGAGTCCTAAAAGAACACCACAAAGAGCTTTTTTAATTTTGAAATTAAGCTACAGAATCTGGTCAATTTGTCACTTATAAACTACGTCTTAAATTAATATAAGGATTTCATCAGTTATATCTAATTATTAATTCTTCCTCCAAAATGAAAGCCTTTTTGTATCTGCTAACCAAAAATAATAATTCAATTGTGATCAAAAAGGAGACAAAAAATTATGAAGTAAACTCGATTCAAGTGACCATCCAAAAATGCTCCCTCCCCTACAAGGACCCATGAAAAATACTGTAATTCATCTGTTTCAGTTACATACTGTTAGATACTGGCATAAAGATTTATGTCAACAAATAGCATATTAAGTAAGGATCTACATAAATTAAATAACTCCAATTTCTGATACTTCCTGAATTTAAAAGACATAAGTCAATAAAAAAGCTGGCATTTAATAAGCACGTGCTCTATCTTACTCTTCCTTCCACCTCAACCTCATCTTCTTCAACAAACCATAAGCAGTGGTGATTGAACCAAATACCAATTTCTTACCACAAACTTCTTTCTTCCATTTTTCCCCTTTTCTCTCTATTTTCCTTAAGGTACCATGGATACTTGTTATTTTGGTCAAAACATGGTGACTCATTAATTTTATTTTTACATACGCAAATAATTTAACATATTGAGAACATTAAGAAGAGCTTCAAAAGGAAAATTTTTCCTGTTACCGTGTTGTGTAATAATATAGGGAGCTTTAAATTTTCAGTATGAAACTATAGCTGCATCTTTCAGATCTGGCATCTAACAGCGACAGATGGTAATGATAAAAATAAATAGAACATTCGAGTTGTTTATACTGTAGGCAAAGAGAGTTTTAAAGTGTGAAACAAGCTTAGTGCTGATAGAATTCATATCATCCTTTATAAAAGGTATTGAGAATGTACATTTCCCTGTAACAACTCTGCAATACTGCTCACAAAGCATAAAATAATAGCTGTTGAAGGTGTGCTGCCATTGCATCATCACTAATTTAGAATTAACAATCTCATAAAGGATTAAGTAGAAATCCATTTTCCTGAACTATCAAACAGCTTTTTGACTTTCCCAAGTTTTAAAAGTTTCTGCAAGTTTTCACTAGGAGAAATGGCCCCATTCAATGTATGAGAATACACTAAAGTACTATTAGAATTAATAAAGATCTCAACAAGGTCTCAGGACAGAAGATTAATATACAAGTTGATTATATTTCTATGCATTACAATAAAGAGAAAACAAAATTATTAGAGGACTTAGCCCAACTAGACAATAACAACAAAAATAAAAGGAATCTAGATTGGAAAAGAAGCTAAACTATCATTATTTGCAAATGACATGATAACATACATAGAAAACCCCAAAGACTCCACTAAATAACTATTAGAAACAATAACTGAGAACAGTAAAGTGGCAGGCTACAAAATGAATACACAAAAATCACTGTGTTCCTATATGCAAACAATGAGCTAGACAAAAAAATTAAGAAAGCACCCTTGGTTCACAATTGAGCAAAACGAATTAAACATCTAGAAATAAATTTAACAAAAGAAGTGAAAGATCTGCATGATAAAAACTACCAGACATTGTTAAAAGATACAGAAGACACAAAGAGATGGAAAGATATTCCATGTTCATAGATGAGGTAATAGTTAAAATGCACATCTTACTAAAGCAATATACCAATTCAATGCAATCCTTATCAAAATTCCAATATTTTTTTAGGGAAGTAAAACAAACAAAAATACTTTCAGGGAAGTTGAACAAAAAAGATGGTACTACTTCACAGATTTTATACAGATTCAGTATAATCCTTATCAGAATTCTAGGTGACTGCTTTTAAAAATGGACAAGCTGATTCCAAAATCCCAATGGAATTTATAAGGGACCCTGAAAGGTCAACTCAATCCTGAAAAATAAAGTAAGAGTACTTGCCAACTACAAAACTTACTACAAAGCAATAGTCGTAAAGACAGGGAGATACTGGCAGATGGACAGACATGTAAATAATAGAACAGAATTAAAAGTCCACAAGTAAACTGCTATTAATATATAGGTCAACCAATTTTCTATATGGGAGTCAAAACAATTCAGAGGGGAAAGGATACTCTTTTCAACAAATAGTGCTGGAATAACTAGACATCCAATAGAGATGGACCTCACACCAAAAAAATTAACTCAAAATGTATCATAAGCTAAAATGTACAACCTTAAACTATAAACTTCTTAGAATGCAGTCGTAAATCTTCACCTTGATTTACCCAAAGCCCTCTTAGATAAGATACCAAAGGTGATAAAAGAAAAACTGAACTTCAACAGAATTAAAAACTTCCATATACTCCTTTGTCAAAGATTAGTTGTTCATAGATATGTGGCTTTAATTCTGGGTATTCTATTCGGTTCCATTGGTCTTTCTGTCTGTTTTTGTTCCAGCACCATGCTGTTTTAATTATTATGGCTTTGTAATGTAATTTGAAATCAGGGAGTGAAATTCCTCCATTTTCTTTCCTTTTAGTTAGTAGGGCTTTAGCTATGCGAGGTTTTTTGTGGTTCCATATGAATTTCATTAGTAGTCGATCTACTTCTTTGAAGAATGTCATTGAGATTTTTATTGGAATAGCACTGAATTTGTAAATTGCTTTTGGTAGGATTGCCATTTTGATAATGTTAATCCTTCCAAGGGGAATACAAAATGTAAAAGACATAAATAACAATAAAAATATATATTTAAAAAAAAAACAAACTTCCATATACACTTGAGGGACAAAAGCACATCTACACAAAAATTGCAGTTTACTTGAGCCAGGATTCCCAGTCTATTTTCAAGACATTTTGATACTTTGTTAAATCCCTTCTTTGGTAACAGCAGAGCTACATGCTTGAAAGATGAAAACATGTACCTACAAAAAAACTTGTACATGGATGTCACAGCAGCATTACTCACCACAGACAAAAATGAAAACAATCCAAAATGAGTGGCTGAATAAAATATGGTATATCTATATAATGGAACATTATTTAACCATAAAAAGAATGAAATTCTAATACATGCATAAACCTTGAACACATTAAGCTAAATGAAAGAAACCAATCATAAAATATCACATTTTTCTTGACTGCATTTACGTAAAAGGTCCAGAATAGGTAAGTCTATAGAACAGAAAGCAGATCAGTAGCTGCTTAGGACTGGAGAGAGGAAGAATAATCTCTGCTAATGGGTAGGGGATTTTATTTTAATTTCTAGTGCCATACTTTAAAAAAGAAAGCAAGCTGGAGTCATCACAATCACAAAGAACATTTATTAACCAAGTACCCTAAGGAAATCTTTAGTAAGTTTACCAAAAGAAGATTTAACAGAGGACACAGATGCCTTGAAAAGAAAATGAGAATACTGGCTCAAGCAGAACTGCAGAGGACATTGTTTCACATTTTTCTACTCAATAAATAATCTATCTAACATCTTTAAATTTCAATGAGAAAATTAAAGAGCCTACTATGAACAAGCCTACTAGCCTACGATGAACAAGCTTCATAGGGCAAGGGATTACTGTCCTTTAGAGTTACCTAAATAGTGTAAGTGAAATGGGTTTGATGTGTTCCTTGGGAGCAGAGGTAAGAAAATATGAACTAAGAAATGAATGAACTTTCACAGGTCTGAAACCTAGGTAATAAGTTAAAGAAAACAGTCCAAATAAATTCTAAGGCCCAGGATTTTTTCCTTTTCCACTGGAGTGAGGGGTGGGGACAGGAGTGGTGTAACAGAAACAATAGAGGGAGTATCAGACAACTAGAAGAAATAAATGTGATTACTTCCCCTCCCCTCCTTTATCTTTGCTTTCATTTCTTTTAAAAATTTAATACGCACCAAAAAGTTCTAGACTCGGTATTCTATAAAATATTTCCCAGAAGAAATTAAACCAATAAAAACAAACAAAAATTCATTTTCTTGATCTTTAGTCCCTGTAACACTGCTCTATATATCTGTAAGACACTCCACATATTTATAAGCATTGTGAACATATTATATAAGTATGAAAAATTGTTGCTTAAAAGTGTTAATATTCATAGGCACTGACAAACTATGTATTTCCTTCATTTATTAATTTTCAGTCAATTGTATTATCTTCATGTCAGTTCTTTTAGCATTTTTTCCATTAATAAGCTTTATTCCTACCATAAAATTATACAAGGAAATAATACAATGCTTAGTGGAGCAAATAATTCTTTAAAAATGTATGCATGTAAAAAAACCTTGGTGAATTGATCCATAGAAAAATTAGAATATATTAAAAATCAAAATCTCATAAAACCAGGAATACATATTGTATCATTAAATGCAAAGAATAGCAGAGCAAGCTATGTACTCCACTGGAAGAGAAAATCTGTATCTTGAAGCAAGTGATACAATAATCACACTAATGAAAAAGAGTACTCACCTGGTTTTGGCACTGAGTTGGTCACTGACTGGGGAACTTTCTGGTTAATTAACTCAACACAGTGTCCAGGGAAGAGTCCCACCTGAGGAAGACAGGCAGCAGAGAGTCTAAACCAGAGAACAGACCGGTGTATGAACTGCCAAATTAATTCCAGTAATGTTCCCCATGGTCCCTCCCGAAAGATTCTACTATTCCAAGACTCTAAATCACAGATGATACCAGTTACACAAACAAATAATACAACAATCTGTTGCTATGAATAGTTACAATTTTTATTTGTCCAAATATCTTTCTTCTTCTTTAGTTTTGCAGTTTTAATTACCTAAATTTTTTATACCAATTATAATACTTAGTCCAATACCAAGTTATGTATGTAGTAGGTACACTTTTTGTCTCTTAATAATTTACTTTGCTGAAATTTAAATTTAATTGTGTTGACATCTCTATTGCCAAATCTTGTATATTTATTGTCTTCTCTGCGATTTTTTAAAAATCAACCCTAAACTACATTCAAACTTTGTGTAAATATTTTATTTTCTCACAGGTTTCACCGGAAATGATAGGACTGAAATAAACTGGTAAAAAAATCGTGCACTTAAAATCTTAGTGTTCACTGTTGTTAAACAGCTAGTACTGTGTGGATTTGTGGGGAAGCAAGAAAGAAGAAAACAGCCAATCTCAGCAGCAGAGACAGACTGTGGCTTTGAGAAACACACCACCTTGTCCTGATAACAGAATTGCTCATATGCTTTAGTAGAATCCTAAAAAGTTGTATTAGAAAAATACTCAGTTTTAGATCACCCAGAAATACAGTATATACCACATAATAAATACAGAGATAAAAAGCCTGGAAACAAAAGTAAAAACAAAATCTTTACCAATATTTATAGATGTTTCCTTAGGGTTATAAATGGGCTGCCATATAGCAGATGTTAAAGCTAAAACTTGAACATTACTTTACTTTGGACATCCCTCTGTTGACAGACTCTGGGGAAGAAAGGGATGGTCTTCCAAGAGTATGATTCATCATGAAGTTCTGAGCTGTGTAATTTCCATCTGTGTGGGAGTTATTTTCACATAATTCATTTGTTGTATTCTTATTTCAATTTTTGGATCAATAGTCTATTGTAGTTTTTTAAATTATGAAGATATAACCAGTTATCATGAGCTGAAAAGGGGTTCTTAACAAATTATCAGTTTTGTTTCAAAGACTTGAACTTGGGAATCTTAAAGGTGCTATGCACTGCCTTCCAAAATGCTGCTTTAAAATTTTGTTTTATTTAAAGAAAAATATCGAATGGTTTTACTTGTAACAGGACTATGGGGAAACCAAATAGGAGAGAGACACTCAGCGGGTGGGGGGAGCGGGGGGAGGGGAGGATAAGGGCACAAAATGGAATAGAAGAGAACACAAGGGACCATGGAGATGGATCACAGGTGAATTGGTGGTGGGCTACCCAAGGGGAATACAAAATGTAAAAGATATAAATAACAATAAAATTACATATTATTAAAAAAAAGAATTTGTTTTATTTGTTGGTGAAATTTCATATCATCTTGTACTCAACTTTCTATTTAAACAAATAGAAATTCTTGCAAGATTGTTTAGAACCAGGTGAGAGTCAACTTCAAAAATCCTTTCTCATTCTTACATAAAACAGTCAATAATGAGAAGTCTATGGTGTTAATGGCTAATAGTGTAGCCTCAAGAGTAAAGACCAGGTTCTAAACTTGGCTGAACCTATTTACTAGGCTCCGTGATCAGGAACAAACTGCTTAACATGTCTCAGATTCTTAATTTATAAAAATGGGAACAACATTAGCTACCTCAATAGCTTGTGTAGAAGGATGTAGTTTCTAAACTTGAATATCTTTCAGTAAATAAAAATAATTTTCCATCACCTCTTCACAAAGACTGAATGAAGCCTAATGAACTCTTCCTGACACGTTCTCATATAAACCAGTAATATTTTGGCCTTTTAAATTTTTCTTAATGTATTAGGTTTAGGTATATGGGGGGAATGTATTTGTATACTATATAGAGGTCTGTGAGGTTATGTAGACACTTAACACCCATCCTTGCTTCAAGCGTAATATTACTAAATATTAGCTAAACTAAATACTCAGTTTCCCAGAACGCCTTGTATCAAGTTGTAGCCATGACACAGTAGGCACAGCTCTATTCCTACCATCTTGTCTCCTTTCTGCTGTGAATGCAAGAATGGCTGGGTAGTGGCCATCATTTGACCTTAAATGAAAGGCCAAGAGAATCTCAGACTCCTGCCTACCATCATTAAGTTGCTGAGCCAACAGTAGCAATCAGTCGCCTTTTCTGTTCAACACTTTTTTGCTTCTTGAAGTTAAAAGTGTTCCTATTAAGGAGTCAGCATTTGATTCTATAAATTCATGAAAGGCAAACAGATTTGATTTTCCTATTATAAGATTTCTATCATAAAAAATGAAACTATGTTCTGTTGAAAATAGACAAAAAGAATTTAACCCTAAAAATAGTCAATGAAACCTCACACCTTTTTCATACTGAAGTTACTATTTTACCAAACATAAATAATTTTGATATACTCAAAATGTCAAATTTTAAAGGTGACTGAAACTCTAGCTATATGATCTATGAACTATGTCATCCAGTTTCACAGATTATTCTTTCTGCAGCATTGGCAAATTTTAAAGCTCTAATTTATACGGCAGGGAAGGAAACTGAATATGTATTAGCAGGGATCGAATCGAAATAAGAAACAACTCCAGAAGAAGATGGAAAATTAAAAAAAAAAAAGCAGCATCTAGGGCCCAAAGGGATAAAGGTTTAAGTAATAAAAATATAGTAATATTTTTGTGATCTGTCCCTTATCAGTGGTGGTGGGTATTTTACGGGGAATGCACAATAATGTAAAAGATATAAACAAATATATATATATATATATATATATATAAAAATAGATAGTAATAAAAGGGGGGTGGACAATGTAAAGATATAGCTGGAACAGATTAGGGAAAGAAAAATCTTCAATTTGGTAGTCTCCTTCCAAGTTTTTGAGATTAAAGTAAGAAGTCAGAATGTTGTTATATCCCATCGTGTGCTGATAAATGTTTACCAACTGGCACTTCATGGGGAAAAGCTTTGATTTATAGTGTTTGCCAAGTGTCCATGGTGTAAATACTCCCACATGGCTGGTTTCAAGCTACACAGTGACACCACTGAATGCAGAATTCAAAGAGATAGGAAAAGCTTGTTACGTAGTGTTTAAACCATACAGCACACTAGATGGAAATAAAACTTAAGAGCATAGAGGCAGTAAAATTTAGTAAAATTACCAACAAGTTCTAAGTATTTATTAGCTTTAGTAATGGCTGTGTTCAATAACTGCCCTACAAAATTCCTAAAAATTTCCTAACGAGCTCCATGCTCAGCACTAATGTTTATCTGTATGTTTGGGTCTGTGCCTGACTTACCTACCCTAGTAGCTCCTGAGAACAAGGTTTCCAGCAGATTGACAAGTTATATGGCTTACTCTCTGACCCTCAGAAAATAAGGAGAGATTTAAAGGGATCAGACTACAATCTGCTTCTCCAGGTCTTCTACCTTGAGGATATACTCAAACTATAAAGAAAAGCCAGTTTGTCTACAAAAGTGAATGTACTGAAAAATTTTGGTAAAACTTAAGAGGGAATACTGCATTAGAAATCAATGCAATAAAATAAGCCTGGAGCTTTGTTCACAGTGAGAAGAGAAAGGAATTAATCCAACTATGGTCTCTCTAAGGAAAGCCATCAAAAGCTGGAAAAAAATTCAACATGTTCATCACCGACTTTTTAAAGAAATTCTTATTCTATGGTTTGTTTAATTTAGCGCCAAGTAAACCTTTAGGGCTTTTAGCATAACAATTTTTTTTAATTAAGCTTAGTAAAAAGTACTGCTCTTATTCATGGATACATACAAGAGCTATTTCATCAGTTGGAAATACTTTTCAGAATTTTTCCAGTTTTTCATTTTCTAGTACAATTTCATATCCCCCCCCCCAGGTCTCTGGTATTCATATGTCATGAAGTTCAAATTTGGAAGTATCACAACCCCTTCCTGTATTTCCCCACTAAGGTATCGTCCCCATTCCAATTTTTTTTTTGCTATCTAGTATGTACTGTGGCTGATCAATTGAATTTTAAAATACAGTACCCTTAATTTCCTTGCAATATTAACCTCCTGCCAAAACAACACAGCAAATCTTCAAAACTCAATCAATCTACTTCTCTATTTACAGACTTCTGTAACGCTAGAGAAAACTCACTCACTGAGGAGATTTGAACCAACATGAATTCACAGTCTCCCATCTAGAAATGACAATTATTTTTCGTTATACTCCCCCAAACATTCTAGAGAAATGACTCCCCTTTGGGGTCCAGTCAGACCCCTATACCCCTTGCCACAGTTAATGAGCCAAGTAATCTGCCTACTAAGATTTTGGATCTAGGTTTGAAACTTTATCTCCACTGAGTTGTTAGAATTAAGAAGTTTTCTTTTTTTTTTTTTTTAAATAAGAGGAGGAGACAAAGAATAGCCACTACTGCACTATAAGAAACAAAAACTGGAAGCAAGTCCGTTATTAAGGTAAAACTGACAAAGTGCTTATTTTAAACAAACCTTTTGATAAACTCTGACATTCTTAAAACTGTAACTAAAATCTACATTATGAGTATACCCCTTAATCCCAAACATTTCCTTGTATCTCTCTGTGATCTCTCTGCCTGCCCTCTATTCCTGCTCCACAGGTAACTACTGATATATCGATACTTCCTATCTCTATATATTACTATGAATTTCCTACAATTTTATATGAATGGAGTCACACAGAATGTCCTCTTTTGTTGTTTTTTCATTCAGCACAAATATTTTGAAGATTATTCATGTTACTGAAAGATCAATAACTCATTCCCTTTTATTCCTTTATGTTACTATAAATATCAGTAACTTGTTGCCTTTTATTCCTGGCATCTAACTTAATGGTGAAGATAGGTTATTGAAAATTACAATTTTATATGAAATGATAATGAAACATTTTGTTCAATGTTAGTCAAAATTCTTTTTATCTCATCAACATTAAAACAAAATGTTATTCAAGGAGCTGCTGTATTTCACAGTACAGATAACAACCTTTGTTTATTCATTACTCTTTTGTTGATTCCAGTTTGGGCTATTATGGCTGCTATGAACATCCATGCAAAAGCTATTATATGAACAGAAGGTCTCTTTTCTCTTGCATAAACACCTAGGAATAGAATGGCTAGGTTATATAGTAGGTGTATGTATAACTTAAGAAACTGGAGGTGGTTCAAGATGGTGGCGTGGGAAGTTCCCGAACTCACCTCCTCCCACAGACACACCAAATATACAGCTCTATATGGAATAATTCTCCCTGAAAAAGAAACTGACAAACTGTTTCCCAAATTGATTGCAGCATCTTACATTTCCACCAGCACTGTATGAAAGTTCCAATTCTTCCACATTCTTACCATTCTAACTATGTAGGCAGCAGTACTCATTGTTATTTTAATTTGCATTTCTCTAATGACAATTGATGTTGAACATGTCTTTACATGTTCATTTATCATACATATTTTTGTGATATAAGTACCCATTCTTTGTCTAATTTTAGAACTGTCGGCAGCAGCGATGCTAGTTCGACACCCAGCCGGGGAGAATCCCGCATGGTGTGGCAGACCTCTGCTGCCTTGCCCGCTGCTCCCCTCAGCAGTGTACTTCTGATCTGCCTGTTCTGCTCCCTACTCTGTCTCTGGTAAACCCTCTCGCTGCCCCACGCCTCTGGCCTGTACCCCAGCTTGTATGTATAAATAAATAAATTTTAAAAAAAATTTTAGAACTGAACTGTTTTTTTATTTAGTTTTAGAAGTTCTTTATATGTTATTGATACAAGTCCCCTGTCGGGGGCCTCCCTGGTGGCGCAGCGGTTAAGTGCTGCGCAGTGGAGCTGTCAGCAGCGGCAACGAGAGTTCGATGCCCGGCCGGGGAGAATCCCACATGGCGCAGCAGACATCTCCTGCCTTGCCTGCTGCTCCCCTCAGCAGTGTACTTCTGATCTGCCTGTTCTGCTACCCGCTCTGTCTCTGGTGAACCCTCTCGCCACCCCACACCTCTGGCCTGTACCCCAGCTTGTATGTATAAATAAAAAAATAAAAAATAATCTTTAAAAAAAAAAAAAACAAGTCCCCTATCGGATAGTCATTGCAAATGTTTTTTCCAGATTATTTTTTATTACCTTATTAGTAATGTTTTTCAGAAAGAAGTCTTTAAGTTTTGATAAAATGCAATTTATTTTGAGTTGTTCTTTTGGTGTTGCACTTACAAAATCTTTGCCCAACCCATTCCAACCACTTAAAAATATTTTCCAAGTTTCCCTCCATAGGATTTACAGTTAAGCTTCATATTTGGGCCTATCACTCATTCTGAGTTAATTATGACAGATTAAATTTTTTTGGGAGTCAGACAAATAGCCAATTGTTTCAATATTGTTTGTAAAATAGACCAGACTTACTTCACAGAATTGATTTTGAACCTTTGTTGAAAATCAGTTGTCCGTATGTATGGGTCTATTTCTGGACTCTATTCTGTTCCTCTGATATACTTGTCCTCTTTCCATTAATACCATTCTCTCAATATTGCAGCTTTATGGTAAAACTTCAAATTAACTAGTGTTAGTTCTCCAACTGTACTTTTTCAGGGTTTTTTTTTTTACTATTGTAGGTCCTATGTATTTCCATATGAATTATTTAATATGCTTAAGTTGGGGAGAAATGACATCTTAGTAACAACAGACTTCCAACACAAACACAGGGATATCATCTTTCCATTTATTTAGAAATTCTCCAGCTTCTCTCAGGAAAGCTCAGTAGTTTTCAGCATATCTTTGTTCAGATATATCCCTGAGTGTTTCATATTTTCAATGTTGTTATAAATGGGTTTTATTACATTTTCTGACTGATGTTAATGCTGCTACTCTGTGGATTACATTTCAAGTAACAAGATTCTCATACACTTGTCCCAAGAATTTATTTTTTAAAAATACAGTTTGTATTTTAAATATATAAATTACTTTTATTTCACCTTTATATTTTATGTGAAAAGTTAGTCTGATTTTTTTTCAAAATTGTATTTATAGGGAAGTAGTTATATAATTTGTAAATTTCATTTCGGAGTCATAAGGAAAGATCTTTTTAAAATTTACTGGAAGGAGGGGGCATAGGGTTTGATGAGGTTAAGACATTGATCTAAACCATTTGCCAATAACTTCCAAGAAACTGAATGTTTAACCATTATTTGGTATTTTGTATAAATTAATACCATAACATGTAAATTAAAATTACAAATAATAAAGGCTATAAGGAACAAATTTCTCTCTAAACATCAATGGCTGTTGCTATTGATATTAAGAAAAATAAAAACAACAAGAAATACATAAAACAGTTTAAGAAAATTTACGTATTTTTGTGATCCAAGGGGTTGGAAAATACAACATCGGAACTCGTCAAGCTTGAGTTCTGGTTCTGGCTACACCACTACTTCTGGTCTGTGAACCAGAGCAATTCAGCTAAAGTCCTCTGTCTCTAAGTTTCTGTAATTTTTAAATGACAGTTTAGGACCAAATGACCCATTACCATCTTTACTACTACAGAAATCTATGATTCATATCAGTAGACAATTAGAAACTACTGCTGGTTTATTAAATTACTACCATGTTCTATTATTTATCCAGAAAGGATATGTTTCAATCTAAAGCTCTGACATGAAACAGTCGAATAACAATGGGTTTCAAACTGCTCTGTGCTTTAGCTTCTTCATCTGTAAAATAGATAATAACAGTACCTTCTTCACAGAGTTGTGGCCAATGGAAAATACTAAGGACAGTCCAAGTAAGAAGGACTCGAGGAGTGTTACAATTATTTTTATTTGTAGACAATTACTTTTATTTGTAGATCATATGCTTCCTCTTGAAATTGTATCTCATTTCAGGTGAATATATACAGTATATGACTTCCCATTACTTAACTGGAAAGGAAATATTCTGTTCTATTTAATTTTAAGTAATGAAAAGGCACAACTTTACATTTCATGTGTAAATATGAGGGCTTTATATAAATGAGCAGAAAAATTTTCTTCTTTCATGATTAAACTACTACAAGGTTAAGGTTTCTGAATATTTTTCCTTTTGGATAAAAAATACTTCTCTGAAAATAAATTATCTGGAACCACATTAAGTTTCTAAAATAAGGAAATCTGTATTGTTACTGGGGTAACAATGAAAAATATCTGATCCATGATCATCTTGTGGGGAACCAAGAGAACATATGCTACAAATTAAAATTCCATCTCTAAATGGCATTTTATCCATTAGATTAACTGTATCCTGAGTATGTTTTAAGGAAGATTTCTGGGTGAGGGGGGTATAGAACACTTGCTAAACCAGGTTTAATTTCCTTCTTGTACCTGTGCACAAAAGAAACTAGTGAGGCTGGGTTAGTGCTTCTCACATTTTATGCTTAATAAGTACCCGAGGAAACATAAAATTTAGATTCCAGACTCCATCCTCTGAGATTCTGATTAGTAATACAAAGTTACAACATATCTCTCAGGCCATTCTAATGACAGAGGCTCCCAAATAAAACACTAAAAAACACAGCACTAAAATAATTCTCAAAGATATAAATATTTTATATTTGTATAATTACATTTTGTGCCTTTTATGTAAGAAAAAAAGGATCTCCAGACACCTCACCTCACATTTCTAACAACAGTGTAGAAAGTCACAAAAGTTGATGCCATTTATTTTAAAAAAGACAGTGCAAAAAACCAAAAAGTTTTGTTGTTTTTTTTTTTTGAGGAAGTACATTATATGACAAAACAACTCAGAAAATAAAGCTAGAAAATTCAATATACTCTTTAGGAGGCTAATAAAAAAAATCTCAGAATTTCAAATTACTATAGTTAATATAATTTCACACTTCCTACTCCTAAAAGCTTAAGAAAAGAAACAGTCATGGTATAATTTTAACACATGGATGAACTAATCCTTCTGTTACCACATCCAAATTATGATGTAGGCTAAAACAATACACAGAACTTGGCAAAATGCCGATTTTTATCAACCACCAACTTCACTGTTTCTCAGTGATTTGAGGAACAAATGGGCCTGAATCACAGAGATCAGAATACAGTCTTCACCCTATTCTACAACTATCGACATAAAATTCTGGGTTTTACATTATAAAATACTCCCCTGGTAATTCTTGAATACACTAAAGTTTGAGAATCAGTGTGAAAGGAAAAGTAGAAAGGATTACTGGTAAAAGAATAATAAAGATAGCACTATGGCACCCCTAGTGGGTTAGTAAATGCTATACGTTGGACTGACTTTATTTGCAAATCATGACAACAACCCAGTGTCATCACATACCTATCAGAATAGCTGAAACCCAAAAAAACTGAGAATATCAAATGCTGGTGGCGTTGCAGAGCAACAGGAATACTCACTCACTGCTGATGGGAATGCAAAATAGCACAACCATTTTGAAAGACAGTTGGTGATTTCTTACAAAACTAAACATACTCTTAATTTATGATTCAACAGACATATTCCTTGTTATTTACCAAAGGAACGGAAAACTTATACACACAAAATCTGCACATGGATGACTATAGCTGCTTTATTCATAACTGCCAAAAACCAAAAGCACAAAGATGTCCTTTAATAAGTGAGTGGATGAATAACTTTTGGCACATCCATAACAGTGAATATTAGGCAGTGATAAAAAAGGAGCTATCAAACCATGAAAAGATATGAAGGAAATTTAAAGGGATATTTCTAAGAAAAAATAAGTCAATTAGAAAAGACTAAATGGTTGATAAAAATCAGCACTTTGCCAATTATTTTCAATGTATTTTAAAACAAGGTGTTAATAACAGAAGAAACTGTATGTGGTGGGGGCAGGGTGTTATATGAAACTACGTACTATCCACTCAATTATTCTATAAATGTTAACTAAAAAATAAGGTCTATTGATTATTTTTTAATAATAATAAAAGTCACTACCAAGCAACTGCCCAGCATCAGGTCACAGCAATATAAAGAAAAGGCTTCCACACTGAAACCTGAACCTTTGTCATGTCCTGAGACAGCTGGCTGGGAAGGAGACAACAAACATACATGTGACTATGATGAAAGAAAAAGTAGAATCCACATAATACAACACAAACACACCACTGTGAGCAGACCTGCAAGCAAAGATATACCGGGCCTCATGCACCCAAATCATCTTTCCAGAAAGCTCTCCAGCAGTGCTCAGCACAGAATACCGTGGAGGTGGTCTCCAAACTGAAAAACAACAGCCCACATCTTGTTCCTCTTTACTCTCTCTCCTGAGAATGCTCAGGTCTAAATGGTCTTAACACTTTGTGGTCCGCTCACGTATTAGTATGTGTTTTTGTCACCAGTATCAGGTGGCCGCTCACGTATTAGTACGTGTTCATCTAGTCTCCGGTTTTTCACGCCACGGTGGATTTATTTGGAACTATTAGGAGTTCTCTGATAGTACTCAGTCTAGAAGCTTTACACATTGTTTTGGAGAAAGTATAAGGTGTTTTATGAGAGATATTATAGTTTTTTTAATATCCAGTAGTTCAGGAGTTGTGTGTGTTTTATTGAATGCTTATACCATTCATGCAGTGGCAGAGAAAATGGCCGGCCCCAAGGGCTGGTAAATTTAAAGGGCACCGGCACACAAAGTGTTAAATCAAGGTAGACCACTGTCCAAACACCTCAAATCTCCTTCCTCTCCTCCTGTATTACTAGGGAAGACACACTTCCTGCCTCTGTTTCATCCTTCAAGAGCCAGTGACAGAACGCAGTTTACAAAGTCCATCTGTGTGACCAGGGCCAGCCAAGCTGGCTAATGAGGGAGCACGCTAGTCCAAGACTAGCCTTCCTACCCAGGTCATCAGGACACCTCTTCTCAGAAGACAATCACACAGGAGACTTGGCACTCCAAAACCTTGCCTCAGAGCTCTCGTCAACCTCCCAGGGAGTCCTGCTGGGCTCTAAACTGGCCCCCTCATCCTCCCATCAGAGAGTCCCAGAGGAGGGCACCACAGCCTGCCTGTGCTCTTTGTCCTGCCTCAGGGCAAGGTGCCCGATGCTCAGAGGGCTTGCTGCCACAAATGAAGTAAGAGTTCAATCACCACCTGTGAGCAAGAGGGGCTTTCCTCTCAGAAGCTGCCCCACACTTCACTGCCTGAGGACAGCAGGGTGGGCAGGGAACCCCACAGAGCATTCATGACCAAAGTTACTTTCTTCTGAGACCCTCATGCTATTAAGCAGCTGTGACCAATGTCCCAAAGCACTGCCTGCCCTTGGCATGGGGACCAGTCTGGCTTCAGTGGGGCCCTGTTCCTGACCAAGTCTGTGTAACAGAGCCCCTGAAGGGCCTAAACCAGCCCCAAATGTAGCCCCACCTACTTCACCATGCAGGACTGGTTGACATTGTTATGGGCTGAACTGTTTCTTTCTAACACTCAAATGCTTACCTGCTGATCCCCTGTGCCTCAGAAGGTAACTCTATGGAGCCAAGACCTTGAAGAGGCAATTACAGTTATCTGAGGTCATAAGGGTATGTCTAAAATAACCTGGCTGCTGTCCTTATAAGAGATTAGAACAGAGAGACAAAGACAACAGAGAAAAGACCACTTAATGACCCTATAAGAAGGTAGCCATCTGCAAAATGAGCTGAGGGGTCTCAGAAGATATCAACTATGGCAGCACCTTGATCTTGGACTTCTAGAACTATGAGAAATAAATTTCTACTAACTAAGTCCCCAGTAATATTTTGTTATGGCAACCCTAACAAGGTAATAACACATGGAATAAAACCAATAAAGGAAGAGATTAAACTTAGGGGCAGCAATATTTAATAATAGAAAAAAATCACTAAAAGTACTACTCACATTCTAAATTTATATTACCCATCTATACCAGAATAGATGAAATAGCAGGAATTCAGCATAGTTTATATTAGAAAAACTAAAAAATCTGATTACCCTTCTAAAAGGAGTCAAATAAAAGGTGTTCTTACAAAGAATAAGTTTCTCTAATACTTTTAAAAATCAAAATAAGAATAGCCTGTAATGCTAAATATCCATCACATATGGTAAAGTCAACTAGTACTTAGTACTAGCATCCCAGCAGTGGTGCTTGTAGCCAGCCTTACTGAGGTCCCTCTGGGATGTGGCAGGAGGCCTGAGGGATGCCACTCAGGCCTGTTCGTGGGGAATAAAGTTCAGGCACTTGCCTTAAACTCATCAGGGCACTGTTGCTACTTCTCACATTGAGGTTCTATGTAAGATTCTGTTTGATTAACAACTCCAATGGATTTTTTAAAAAAGTATGGAAACAACTCAGTCATTCCAGCTATTGAAACTTAAATATCAGAATATTAAAGGGACCAATCCATAATTATCATATACACAGAAAAAATTATGATTATTTCTTCTCTCAACAGAATACTTGAAGAAGGAAGGGCATATGCTCATAATTTTAAAATACCTAATAGGGGTAGAACACATCACCGATAGCCTAAAAAGGAGTTTCCTCCTAAATACAATATACAAATCATGAGATAACAACATAATGTCTGGTAACAGTAAACCTGTATGCTCTGCAGTCCACAGGTGGTTAAGCTTTATTACATTCCTCTCTGTCCAGGAAGGACAGGTGTTCCTTTCTACAAGGTTGAAAATGGAGCTGGAGAAAGTTAATAATAAGAGAGTAAATGCAGAAACCATGCTGACTGCTGTTCAAGCAATGTGATCAAGAAGATATGACTCCGAGTCCCTGCACTTCCTGATTTGGCATCTCGGCTATTTACTGACCCTCTTGAAAATGTTCCCTCTCCATAAAATGGGATGACAGCTATCTTGAAGATTTGGGAAGATTAAAGAAAACACTGTGTGAAAAGTACCCAGCAACACCTTGTGCATAAAAGATGTTCCATCCACACCTTCCCAATCACCTCCCCCTGCAATACACCTTGGGGCACATCCACAAACAAACAGCAAGGAAAAAGTAAATTACGTAGACTCTTAAAGTACTGGATTCCATTTTCAAATGAAGTCTTTGACAGTGACATTTAAAGATCCTCTCCTAGTTTCATAGGTGTTCCCAAGGCACCTCAAATCAATTCCTCTTCTAACTCCAACACGATCTAAACAGATAGGACTGCCTCTCCTAGACCCATCAAGATGAAAAACAGCATTCCTTTATGAAAAACTCTTCATTAGCAGTTACAAATAAATCCTTGAAGTTTCAAAACCTGTTTTATTTTAAATAATTTGTCTTAGCAATTAATTTTTAACTAGTTAACCTACACTAATTTCTAAAAGAGTTAGTTTAGCAATACTTTGTGTGATTCTAGAAGAGTTAGGTAGATAAATCTATTCCTAGCATAGTAAGTATTTGTTACATGAAAGAAGGGAAAACCTGCTACTATCCTTACAATCATAAAATTAAAATGACTTTTAACAATGACCAGAGAGAACTCTTTAAGAAACTACGTTCCAAAGAAAGCAAATGACTTATCTAAGATTATAAAGCAATAACATTAAGATCAAAACCATTTTAAATTTATTTTCTGATATCTTTGAGACCCTAAAGTTTTATAGTTCATTTCCATGAACATGGAAAACTGACCCCTTATTGTGAAAAATAACCGCAGTCTTCTATTTAGTTTGATATTCAATTGAAAGCACCTATTATTCATAACTGTTAAGTAGAAATGAAACATAAAGGGAAACAAGAACATTTGCATGGTAATATGGGTATGATAAATTGCGACAGATAATTTTAACAGATGATGGAAAAGATAAAATTTACAAAATAAGAAACAAGATTATTTAAATTTAAAAATCAACATTTACAGAATGAAAAATATGTATCAGACCTGGCCTAAGTACTGTAGACATTATTCTCACACATCTGATCTTCATGATAACCTTACAAAGACAGTGATATAATTCCCATCTTACAAATGGGGAAACTGAGGCAAGGGTTAATCGGCATTAAAAATCCAGGCAATCTGGCACCAGAGCCTATGCTCTTAGCCACCACATTGTAATGCTTTAAACTTTGTGATTATTTTTAAATAAAATACATTTTATTGAAACTTAATAATTTGTTTTTATTTAATATGAAGTTAAAGCTCAAGATATTTATATAATAATTATTAATATTTCTCACTAAATACCATCAGCATTTTATTTATGTAACATTTTAGATACATCTTAACATAAGCAGATCACAAAAAAATCACAAGTTATATGTTAAGGATACAATTTTTTAAGACATTTTCAGATATTCTTTATTGGTAGTTTTAAAAGATAAAAGAAAACCTATCTAGCTTATGGACATTGGTGCTACTCAATATAAAAGATGCCATTATCAGGTTTCAAATAATTCAGTCATATATGGAAAAAGAAATGAGACTGCTTTAAATTCTCTTGCTCTAGATTTAACACATTAACAGTTGATGACACATTTTTAAAGAAAAATATCAAATTAACTTAATTCTAGATGGAAAATATATTAATGAGGACTTCAAAAATGTCATAGAAGTTTACTTTCTACGCAATAATCATCTACTTTTAAGTGGGAAACATATACCATAGCAGAGCAACAATTTTAGTTTAGATAATAATCTCAATTCTTACTACAAAAAATTTTACTAAAATATGAAATATCCTTTCAATAAAACTGACAATGTAGCTTAAGTAACTTAAATAATGTGAATCATGATTTAAAAATAGTATTAAAAGTAAGGCAGTCAGGCCTGATAGTCAAAAGTAATCAAGTCCATGATTTTGCTCATAATGACTGTATCACCATTTAGAGAAGAAAACTAATAATAAAACTATCATAACAGTAACCAGAAAAGGAAATTCAAGTCTAATATTATGTCCATTTTTCTATCACTGAAGACAAAATTTATTATTAAAAAATAAAGTCCATAGCCCGTGTATGTTGTAACATAAAAGAAAAACTGTTGTTCAACTTTTCTGCATTTCATTCTTTGTTGCCTACCTGAAATCCATGCTTGCCTCTCCACCACGTGCTCAACACTTTTGGGGGCATGTCAATAACAGAAACAATGTCTCCAACCTAGAAGAAAAATAAGTGAAATATTTTCAGTCAAATTTTAAACCAACAGTTATGTATAGAATGTAGATCTGATCTGTAACAAGAAGGTTAGGTTTATCTTATTCACTGGCTCTTTCTGGAAAAATCGTAACATTTGTCTAAAGAACTTAATAATCTTGTATTTATTAAGAAGCGGTCTACACAAAGACTGTGATCCCACTAACACTTCAGAAAGTCAGATTTATAGCATTTAAACTCTACATATAACTATGATAACCACTTCTGTTAAAATACTGCTAGTGTTGTTATAAAAAGTGGTCAAATTCACCGACAAAAAGAAAGTTTTAAATACTCATATTTAGAACAAAAGATCTCATTTACATCCCATTTAGTAAGGACTAACCACACGCCAGGCGCTGTACAAGCACTGTCCTATCTTTTTTTATCAAATAGGAAAGACCTAAGATACCTACAACTTGATAACAACTTTATATCTTTTGATAGATGGTACTACATCCACTAAATCGCTTTCTTTTTACATTCTAAAAGACAAACTAAACTAGTAAGTTTATACAAACATGAACAAAATCATAAATGTAAATATCAAATATATATAATGGAAGTTACAGTCTTCATTCAAAGTAAGTGATGATCTCTAAAAACATCTTCATAGTAATGTTACTAGGTATTGTAATTATTTAATTATATAATTACTTAAGAATTTTTCTTTGTATATTCATAACTAAGTCATGAGTGAGCCCTCTTCATGAAGTCATGATTTCTTTCAAGATCTACATTCCTTTGCAATTGAACCTAACTTTTCGGCTTGAGAACAATTCAAATTCTACATAATAAAAAAATTTACGCTGTCTTTTCTTGAATAGTCAGTATTTTTGTCTCTCATCAATCAATATTAAAGGAGGAAACTTAATTCCCCTTCTTTTGCATCTGATTGTAAGAAATGTTCATTTCGCTTTCCATCTATTCTTTAATTCACCTTTGAGCAAACAATGAGTAGAAAGCATCATTGGGTATAACTGCTAGGTAGTAAAAACATAAAACAAAAGACTGAGACCTGGCTTTCAAAAGTTCACAAAGACTAACAGGAGAACAATTATCATTGCATGCAGTAAGTGATATGTTAGAGAACAGTTCAAAATGACATTCAATCTAGGATACTGTGAGGAGTCATGTAATAGCATGCAGAACAGAGGAGATCAAGGAGGACTTCCTACAAGAAATGGGAGATAATTCAGCTGAATTTTCAAGGATGAGTACAGTAGTAGATGGTATTTCAGGAAGAAAAATAATAGGGTATGAAAAAACCTGGTGCTTCTAATTATAGAAGTGATTAAAAAAAAATTAAAGATGAGGCTGAAAAGATAGCAAGGACCAGGCTAACACGTAGCACTCTTTAGTTGTTTACCTCTAAGGTCAATTCATCAGGAGCTCGAGCAGTGTACCTCTTAATAACATGGGCTGCACCAACAGCAGGAGTGTTAATGGATGACTCCTCGTGAACTAGAAGGTGATTTCCCTTATTATCAATCTGAAAGAAAATGTATCATGAGATTGCTAAAGACATGGGGCTTACAAAAGGTTCTTTAACCATCTATAAAAGATACCACAATTTGACTTAGAGAGAACACAATCCAAAGAATCTCTTTAAAATAAACTACCATTTATTGAATAATTAATATGTGTCAGTCATTGTGCTGTGCACCTAACATATACAATTTCATCTCATAACTCTAAAAGATACTTACCATTTAAAGATAAAGATGCTAAAGCTAAAAAAAATGTTATGTAATTTATGAGAGATTAAGTATTTGTCCAAGATCACATAGCCAATAATGGAAGAATCAAGATCTCAATCCAAGTTTTCCTTGTTCTAAAATCTTTATTCTTTCTAGTTTCCATCCTGTCTTCACAGTTTCACCCAGAGGAGAGAATAATATAATTCTATATATGCAAATTAAGAATACCTAACATGTTAACCAGATACCGTATTACACGAGACTTAATTCTTAAACTACGACCTTTAAAAGGTTAATTGTCTCTTCTTTGTAAATAACTGAATATTTCCTGCAAAGAAAGACAGACTTGAGATTCAAAAAAAACCGTTTTATATGTTAGATCTCTATCCTACCAGAAGATGAGCATAAGCTCCATTCCTTTTATACCTGAAACATAAACAGCTATCAAAATTAAATTGTTTAAGTACATAATTTTAAAATAAATTTTAAAAATCAAATTAAAACAGAATTAGATTAATACCTCCATCCAAGTAAGGGCAGGTCCACAATTGATCTTGTTGCCAGCAATAGATGAAAGGCGGGACAGGTAAGCCATAAGCATCTGAGTGACCGACTACAGAAAGAGAAAAGATTCAGAGGTAACTCAGAATAAAGGTACTCTGCTTTGTCTTCGTTGTTGTTTTAATGGTGGGGGGAACTGCAGATTTTTGGACATTTTAATAGTTACAGAGAATTTTTCACAGTGATTTAACAGTTTCATGAACTGAAACTAGGGGCACTTACATAGTAATTCTCTGTCTTTTGAAGACTTTAACCCTTCATCATCAGGGTTCATATTATTTTAATGCTTCTAATTTGTTTGCTTTCTCTATTTTTGCTCTGAAAATATAAAAAGATAATAAAAACAGAGATATACTTGGTTTTTCTTTCCAGCTTCTCCCTGTACTCGGAAACCTTTCTCCCATACCTGCTATAATCTTCCAGGCACTTGGCTATGGCAGGACAGTCATAAATAAACCTGTTTGTCCTACACAACGGATCAGCTGATTGGTCTAGGAATGTGATCATCAGATATTAGCTGGACTGACCCTTTAATGTAGGAAATGTGATAGAAAATTTCAGTTCAGTCTGGCTGCTATCTTAAAATGGAATAAACGCCTGGGACCTGTTGGTGGGGCCATTTCTCAGACAGTCTTGGCAAAAAATGCAATAAGCACATGCAGGAAATGGTGATATAGAAATTTCAGGTTTTCTATCATGTCTTAAATTGCTGAGATCTTGCCACAGTGTCAGTTCTTGCATGAGTGATGTCTCTATTCTGCCCTACCTGCTTAAATACATTGGAATCTATAAGTATAGATTGGCAAGGGCTTCCCCTCAGACCTTAGAAGATATTTGGCATTTTGTATCCAAGACTCCATTTGGTTGTTAGGGGGGTTAATGTCATTCTAATTCTTGCTCTCTCTGTTTTTACTGTCTGGAAGCTTTCAGGGTTTTCTCTATTTTGACATTTTGAAATTTCTAAACAGTGTTTTTACATGTGTGTCTTTTCACTCATATTTAGTACTTAATGGGTCCATTTAATCTGAAAACATAGCCTTTATTAGCTTTAGGAGTTTTCTCTTTTTCTTGGGTCAGGGGTTCATATTAAGTTTTAGTTATTCCCATCCACTCTCTCCTCTACACCCCTATGAGAGGAACGTAAAAACTTCTGGATCTATTCTCCATGATCCCCATCTGTTTTCTCACAACTTTTAATTTTTTTAATCCCTTGGAGGGCTATATTTTTATAAATTACTTAAATCGCTCTTCCAACTCACTAATTCTTTCTTGATTTGTATCCATTTTGTATATAGTCCAGTTGGGTGCGTTTACTATTATAGAAATTAATTTAAATGACCAGATGTTCATTTCTAAGATCCATTATTTTCTTTTTATAAAAATCTGATTGCATTCCAAAGATTTGATGGCCTCACATTCTCTCTGAGGATAGTAATCATGCTTCTGAACTACCTCAGTTATTTTGAACATTCTGCTTTTTTGTTTAATATTTCTGTTTTATCTATCTTCTGCAACCCTCTGGCATGTTTCTTAGGATATATTTTCTCACCTCCGAAATTCTTACCCCATCTACTTTCAAACATATCTCAGAAATTTTCATTCCCTGGAGGTTCTTTTTATTTTCTGAGTTATAAACAACCTCTTTTTAAAAAATTCAAGGTTTTTTTCATATTTTCCCCTGAAATTTTTGGCAGGAGTGGAGGTATAGGTATATAAGCACAGTCTGCCATCATAAACTAAGCAAATAATATTGTTTCAAGATGCATTTCTTTGATTAAATGACATTATATTTTTCACACCTTATATTCTCTTTGAAGAATGTTCTGCTCAAATATTGCCCACTAGTATCATATGAGTTTTTATTTATAAAATTATATATTGAACCTACTTTAACAGCCTACACAACATCACTAATTCTTCACCCTGAGTGTTTAATATAAGCTTTTAATTAGTATACGGGCAAAAAAGTCTGCTAATTTAAATGCTGTGACTACTGCTGTAGGTACTACTAATTGCTTACCTCTGGACTGTCTTTCAGGGCATCAGAACGGGGAAGCTCTGAGAGCTGGGAGAATCGTCGGTCATAAATACACAGATGAAGGTGTTTATCAAGTACCCGAAAATCTTCATAACTTCTTTTAACAATCCAACTTTTGCCCTGTGGGTAAGGAAAAAAGATTCTCATGAATCTTCTCTATTAATAAATACTTATGAATCAGGCCTTATTCTATAAAGGTATTTTATTCAGGTTCATGTCTCATCCCGCCCTTGGTGAGAGGTTCTGCACAGGAGTGACCTGGAGGACCGACTGCTAGCTCAGAATATATGCCCATCAACAACCTGATTTCAAATTTGTCAAACTGGTCTCCATAGGGATAATGCCAATTTTGTGTGAACTGTTTAATCCTACCAGAAATCTGTTCATTTTGCCCATTAAAATGAGGACTTTTACTTATTAATTTATAACTTGCCAGTATGTGAGAAAAATCATCTTTTATCACTGACATGTATTGCAGACACCTGCTCCAAGTCTGGGGTTTTGCCCCCAGTTTACAGTATATTGTCAAAAAGAAGTAACATAAGGTTTTGTTTCCTTTTCTATGGAACTAATCTCAGATTAATCAATTTGCTCAAAATCTTATATGTGAAATAACAGGAATTAAAATAAGTGTCCAATAAAATAATTTAAATTTTCATTTAGATAAGAAAGCTTTTACTACATCACTCATAATACTTTATCCATATCATCTGATTTGGGACTGGCATGAAGTGTTTTGAAAAACTGTATTTGAATATATTTAGGTATAGCACAGCAAAGTTTAATTTTCCAAAGTCATTACCATCATATGTCATCTTCCTTGTTTACAGTGCCTACGTATATCCTGAAGATATGTAATTTACAACTCCTGAAATAACCAAGAAGCTGAAACCTTAGCATTAGGATCAGAACATTGAAATTGTAAGTCCTAGCTGTTTAGGAATTAAATTAAATAAACTGATAAAAAGTGTTTAGCAGAATAGCAGGTAATAAAAATTGCTCAATACATGCTAATGTATCAATGTATTAATAGTAATGCTATTGCTATTTTTTATTAATTTGGAGATTTTTATGGTGGGCTGAACATACCAGAATTAGGGAATGACATGCCTTAAAAAAAAACAAAACAGGATATTAGCAGAGTAAGTGGTCAACAAGAGTTTAGCAACTCAAAGGACACGGAACATTATTACTATTTGCACATATCAAGATTTCTTTCATTATTTTCATTGAGTTAGCAATGGTTTACAACACTGTATATTACTGAGTTACAGAAACACAGCTCTTCAGATATATGTTACCCGTACCATTGTGAGAGCTTAAATGTCTATAATTAACTATAGGGTGCAAACACAGATGCTACAACCGAGGGCCAACAAGAGACAGCAGCTTGGGGAAGCCGGTAACAACAGAGAAAGAGATGGACAAATTCTAGATATATTTGCTCTTCCTTCTAAAAACTAGGTCCCTGGAAGTCCCTTTATCATGGGAAAATTAACTGAAAAAGAATTAATGTTGTGAATTATCTCTGTAATGGTGTGATGTTCAGTGAAAGAAGACAGATGTGATTTACATCTCAGCCTAGTCCTATCCTAGACATAGGACTTTACACAAGTCACTTAACACCTACAGCAGTTTATTCATCTATAAAATGACAATAACAACACCTACATTTCCAGAACAGCTATGAAGTTTAATTTAAATAAGAATGCAATTTGAGTAAACATTTTGTTCACATACTGATGCTCCACATTGTTAATATTCAACCACACCCCCTTAGTAACAGCATTTTCTTAATGGAATGAGCTATATAAAACCAAGGAATGCATGCGATGGTGGAATTTCATGCATGGTAGAATCAGAGTCCAGGAGATTATTTTGAGGCCGGAAAACAATCCTCTAAAACCAACTGTTTACCCTACCTCCTGGACATAAAGGAGCCTTCAAATTACTGTAAATATTGATGAAAAACCTAATCTTCAGGGGAAAAAATAGGCTATTATATATTGCTGAATTCTGATTAAAATACAGATAGAGTTAATGTAATCCACCTTCAGTAAGAATCAATCAATTACACTAAAGCTTACTATGGGATAATAAAATATTCAGTATTTTATTCAAAAACAATCATTCTTACACCACCCAAACAATAATTACAGAAGAGGAAAATCAGAACAGGATTTCCTTTAGGGAACATCCTGTGGAATAAATTCTTGCAACAGCTAAGTTTAAATTTTGCCTTTTTTTTTAAAGATTTATTTATTTTTACATACAAGCTGGGGTACAGGTCAGAGGTGTGGTGTGGGTGTGGTGAGAGGGTTCACCACAGACAGAGCGGGGAAGCAGAAGAGGTGGACAGACAGAAATACACTGATGAGGGGAGCAGCAGGCAAGGCAGGAGAGATCCACCGCGCCATAGTGGAATCTCCCCGGCCGGGTATCAAACTCACGCTGCAGCACTGACAGCTCCACAGCACTGCGCTCAACCCGCTGTGCCACCAAGGAGGCCCAAACTTTCCCATTTTTTAAATCAATACTTGAAGCTGGTATTTGCTTATTTACTAAATAATAAATAACAGAATGCTTTTAAGACTCACCACTACACTGAAAGTGTATTTAACAAAGGTTTTATTCTGTGTAGTAGAATTCAATACAATTAATGTCAGGATTTACCTAATTTTGGTCTTTTTTAAATTACTGATTTTTCAACATTTGAGACAGTAAAGGGTTTTTTTACACTTGAGAATTCCTGAATTTCTAAGGATTCCATTAATTTCCACTGATTTGAAACTAAATGCATTGGGTTTCCTGAAAAATAGAGACTGTACAGAGGAAACATTAGTATGACTTTCAGAAAAGAAAATGTACCAACTGGGAAAAACACAAACTGGAAAGAGTGTTTCCTCATCTATACCAGCTGACCTGTTTGTTCTATGTAATACTTTTATTTCCTGTTTACTTGGAGAATAGGATACAAAGATAAGGGAGGGAAAATCTGAGACAAAACATGCCTCATTCATTAAAACAACTTATTTTAAATAATAATTAGTATGTAAGGGAGGGAGCTTGAGGGCTCAGACAGGGCATTATAGATCTATTCTTCAAGGCATCCAAGAGCAGCTTTATCCACGCTTAATATTCAGTTGAGGCACACAGAGCCAAATGAGATTTTTATGGCCAGTATCTGTTCCAATTATTCTGCGCCTATGCTGTACCAGCTGTTAAATATTTCTGTTCTCACTAGATAGTCTATTGGCATGGAATTGTCCCCAGCTGACCTGGACTATCATCTTCAAGGTTCTAAATTTGAGATTTCCAACTGAAAATCTCTGGGCCCTATCCACTGAAATCATGTAAAGAAACTAGAAATGGTCAGTTTCAGCACATTTCTATAATTCTTTTTTTTTTTAAGTTTTTTTATTTATGCATGTAAGAACTGGGGTATAGGCCAGACATACGGGGGATGAGAGGATTCATCAGAGACAGAGTGGGGAACAGAACAGGCAGATCTACTGAAGTACACTGCTGAAGGGAGCAGTGGGCGAGACAAGAGAGGTCTGCTGCGCCATGTGGGTTAGCTCCCTGCCCCGGGATGCCATAGCTTAATAGCGTTGAGACTTTAACTCCTGAGCCACCACGGAGGCCCCCCCATTTCTATAATTCTTTATTAACATCTGGGATATGATTCCAGATTTCAGAGTAACTAGACAAGTACAAATCAAAGTGGCAAACAGTAGAACAGAAAAAAATACAAAGCTAAAATTCAAATCCAGCTCATCCTCTTTAATTTATGACCTTGGGGAAGTCATTAATATTACTGAATTTTAGATTCATCATCTATAAAATGGAAAACACACTATTTGCTTCACAGAGCTGTTGTAAGAATTAAATGACATACTGCATGCATAATATCTGTGTAGTAGACACGTATGTGATCAAAAAATGCTTACTGAATTTGGATCTATTTATCATGGAAGACATGGCTTACATTTCTGGATACACAAATTAAAAGAAAAAAGGAAAACAGAAGAGAGGCAAATACACAGTTAAAAGGTTCAAAAATGAGATCTAACGGAATGGGTATCACTTAACCTGCAGGAAGGAAAAAGCTCACTTGTTTAACTGACTACTTTCTAAAAGAACAGAGAAATGTGAGTTGCAACAAAGGGCAATTAATTTATGGTTAAATTAAAAAGAACTTGAAGCATATATTATTAGAAATTAGTAGAAATGTGAAATGTGGATAAATAGCTCCTGGAATGGATAAATTACATCACAGTATACTGGTCATCTCATCTTAAGACCAATCATTCTCTCAAATCTAATCTAAATTGTGAATGTCAAGGAAATAAAGGGAAAGCTAGCAACCAAGAAAATAAAAAGTTCCTGCTAAAATTTCAAATATCAATAGTTTAAGAAAATTACTTCAATAATTTGAGTTTCTCTTTCCGCCTTTGTAAATTGAAGAGACTTTGAGTTCTAGTTATAAAAAACATCAATATGATTCTAGTTTCACATGACTTGTGTTTGACTTAGTAAAGATTATATCTAAGTTATACATGGCATGAAAATAGAAGGTAAGCCATGGGGCTCATCAATGATTACTTATGTAGAGGTAGAGAAGTACAATGGCATTATAATAACGTAGCAAATTACTACTTTGATGTAATAAGTAGTAAACACCAAGTCATCTGAAATTCTTTATGCAGCTTTGTGAGATACTTACAACAAGGAAAGAGCCTAACTATTTAGGTCACTAATTCAAGGAAGCATAATCAAATAACAATTACATATTCCAATGGTAACAAAATACCTTGCTTACATTTTGAAGGTCATTTTAAAAACAGTATAAGTATTTCTGATATTTTATTTCTAAAAATAAAAATATTTGCATTGTTAAAGCATATGGGAATTCATGGTGAGAAGAGATGCTAGAAGATATTAGGCTGTAGAGGCATTAATAAATTCATTACTGGCATATTATCTACTCTAGATAAAGAAGATATGGTTACATAGTGCATTATAAAAGTTCATAAAAGTACTTGATATCTCCTCTTAAAAAGTAGCTCACCAAATTGAAGCATTTTATTAAAAAAACATGAAATTTAATGATTCAGAGCTGCTTATTTTCTCAAAGGAACAGAGATTACATAGAACAAAATATGTGTAACGATGTAACTTTGGGTATCTTATTCATACACAAGTAAATTCAAATTCCTATCCCATATAAGTTAAATAAAAGCTTTTAATTCTGAAAGCTTTTCCTTACAATCATGTAGACTGAGAAGCAAGCATTTCCCATATAAGTACTTTTTTCTTAAGATTTATTTATTGCTTATTTTATGCACAGAAGAACTGGCATGTAGGCCAGAGGTACAGAGGGGTGAGAGGATTCACCAGAGACAGAGTGGGGAGCAGAACAGGCAGACCTATTGAAATACACTGCTAAGGGGAGCAACAGGCGAGACAGGAAAGGTCTGCTGCACCATTTGTGCATTAGCTCCCTGGCCAGGGACAGAAATCAGGCCACAGTAGTGAAAGCATGATAGCACTGAAACTTAACGTCCTATGCCACCAGGGAGGCCCAGTACTCGACTTTTCTAGATGTCTTAATTTTTAACTTCAGGTACATGAATAATACTTTTTGAGAAAAAAACATAAATGCTCTTATGCTTCCCGAAGAAAACTAAAAGATCTGTTTAGAAGACAGCTTTTCTCAAAAACACTTTACAATTTATAATTCAAACATAAGCAGAAGGTTCAATGAAAAGAGAATAAAGGTTCTATACTGATCATTTGATGGAGGAAATAATTAATGCTACAAATGACATATTTTAAACCTCAGTAAGAACAAGTCATGGGTATTACCTAATGCTAAAAATCCAGAAAAAATCAGGCTTCTAAAACAGATACACATCCTGCTGTTCCACCACAGTGCTGTAACAATGTAAGTGGAAGTAGAGCCATATTAGTTAGAAAAGTGAGCATCTGAGGCAGAGAAAACTCTGTTCTTTTACTGTAACAAGTGACAAATGGCTGGCTTATTTTTATCTTATTATCAATAACTGATATACTTTACTCAAAGAAGGATTTTCATTTGTTTATAAATTAAATATCTACAAAACTAATCATACTAAACTATTTCAACTTTAAGGCTATGTAAAAATGCCAATATAAATGGGAGGAAGAACAAAATAAAATATATTTGTTTACATGAGCACTGTCATTCACTCAATAAACAAAGTCTTAAAAATTTTCTAAAACTGCAGATTTCCAATACTGAACTGCACATTCCATAGTTGTATGAACATGCTTACTATCTTTTGTAAAAGATATTATTTTCTTAACTATAGTTACAGTGCAACTTCATTTTGATATTGTATAAGAATCTTTCTGAGGATTCTATTATGTAACATGAGGAACACATTAGAAAAAGTAATTTAATAATGACTCAAAATAACTCTTATCAAATGTTGTGTGGCAATGGAGAACACATCTATAGAATTACCTGACAAGCAATGTGCACGAGGTAGACCAGCTCTTTCGATTCACAGCCATTCTTTGTTATATCATTCTGTTCTTCTGAAAGTGAAAGCTATGTCACAGAAGAAAGGAAAGTCATGATTAATGAACAAGAATTAACTAACATTCAGTAACACTTCTACCCTGACATCAACTAAATGAAAGACATGGCTTAGAATTGAATTTTGTGGGGGCCTCCCCGGTGGCGCAGCGGTTAAGCGCTGCACTGTGGAGCTGTCGGCAGCAGCGATGCGAGTTCGACGCCTGGCCAGGGAGAATCCCACATGGCGCAGCAGACCTCTCCTGCCTTGCCCGCTGCTCCCCTCAGCAGTGTATTTCGGCCCATCTGCCTGTTCTGCTCCCCACTCTGTCTCTGGTGAACCCTCTCGCTGCCCCACGCCTCTGGCCTGTACCCCAGCTTGTATGTACAAATTAAAAAAAAAAAAAGAATTGAATTTTGTTGCTTAAATTAGATAAAATGAAGAATTCAGGATATAAAATAAATGTGTTTTAATAATTTTCTTTGTAGTTAATATATAAACAATCACAACTGCTTAAAGGCAATAAATGAAACATATTCAGGCAAGAGCATATTCATGGCAAGAGCAGTAGGTGAAAGAAAGGCATTAAGTGGGGGCTGAAAGACAGTGTAAACATGAAACTAAAAAGAGCTCAGACTCCACACATTACAAGCTGGCTGCCCAGGAAACAGACTGGGCCTTCAAACATATTTTATTTCAGATCCACCACGTAGTTTCTCACATTCTATGTTATTTTTTTTTTTTTTGAATCAGCAAGTAACATTTAGAAACCAAGTGATTTCATTTGAAAAACACAGTTTTCTGACTTGTATTGAAAAATCAAACCTTTAGATTACTGGGCCCATATTCTCACACAGGCAACAATTGGCTGGAGCTTTACCCATTCCTTTCATTTACTATTTTTTTTTTTTTGAAAGGAGGCATAATCTCTCTCTCACACAATGTTTACAAACAACATTTCACTGTTTCCTTGGTTAGCCTAAAGACAAGAATTTTGACTTTATCAAATGCTATTGCTACAGATATGGTTCAATGCTGGCCTGTGTTTAAATGTTTTAACTACTTAAGAAAAAAATTGGCACCATTTCATAAAATTGAACCTTCATACATAACTTTCAGCGATTTTTCTAAGGAACTCATACATAACTTTCAGCAATCTTCTAAGGAACATATTCTCCAAGAGTCTTTGCCAGCTGAACTGATTTATTTTTTTACCAGTTATCTAGGCTGAATTTTAACTGCTGTTCATTATGCTGCTTGCTTTGCTTTGTTTCTTAAACCTTTCTCACTTTACTCATTTATATTACATACCTGCCCCCATTTGGGATATGAATTTATAAACTCTCTCCAATAACAAACACTCCAAAGTTCAAAAGTGCTACGGATTATAATACTGAGCTACCTAATCTCTCATCTGCAAATGGCAATGATCTAATAATACCTACTAATTAAGTGGAGATAATGCATTTGAAGTGTTCATCCAGGTACCTAGCACTACTCAGTAAGTACTTAATAAATGTTGTTATTTTCGTTAATATTACAAAAATCCAGGCTGATGAAGATAAATTCACTATTTTTGAAAGCCCTGTCACTTGAAGTTTGCTTTATTAAGCCTTCCGCTATATCACAAGACAATGATCATTCTTACACCAGCAAAAATAAGCCAGATGACCTACAAAATCATAGTTTTAAAAAAGAACAAAAATTAAGGGTGAAAAGAAACTGAGTTGCAGAAAGTGACAAGACTTTCATGAAATAGAAAAGACTTACAAATGTCTAGCAGAGATGTAGGAGGATAAAGAATCCTCCTTAGGCAGGCTAAGAAGAAACCAGCCAAACCCTGAATGACTGCATATGCACTGGCATGCTAACCTAAAATTCCAAGGAGCACCTTCTAGCAAAGTGTCAATACCAATCTATCAACTGAATCTCACAGGTTCATTCAACAAGCACACAGTCAGCAAAGCAAAGGCTGAGGGGAGAACAGAAAACTTTGATGAACTGTGACGTGTAGAAAGTCATCCAAACACAAGGCAGCTAGCCTTATAGATGGGGAGCAGGACAAGAAAGCTGGGACAGGACAGAAGACTTGAGAGACTACACATATGCAACAACTAAAGGTTTGAGGTGACACAGAAAAACTGAGAGGTCCCATGGAGGTAACCATTGCCTTTATACAGTATAAGGCAACTACATATCATGATTGGGAGGGGAAGAGTGAAGTGAGCCTACTTTGACAGGGAAGCCAGCGAGAGGATTAGAGAGCAAAAGGAAGTGAGCAACCAACCAGTCTGAGAAGCAGAAACAGGTGTGTGCTCCCCCTCAGTAAGAAAGCTAGTGACTTAGCAGTAAAGTACAAAGACATCCTCAGACACTCACTAATTTTCCATTTTCCCTGCTGAAAACAAGCTCTAGAACATACACTGCAATTATTCAGAAGTAATAATAAATTGTAACAAACTAAAGCCACAAAGGCCAGCTCAGTATCATCTGCAGATCAGCTTAACTCAGTCACCAATTAAAAATGAGTAACATTAGATAATTCAAAGATCGAACAGATTGAAAGAGGAAATTTCCTGGAGATAAATATTTACCTTAGTCATTATTGCCACTTATATAACATATTTGGAAAGAAAAATTATAAAACAAACATGGAAACAAGTAATTGCGATCCATGATCAAGGGGAAAATATAAAAGGAATCAGATACAGAAAAGACCCAGACACTGAAATAATGAAAACAATGTAAACTAATTGGGAGAGAATTCTGAAACTTAGTTGAAAAGATAAACAATACGTAAGAAAACATGGGAAATTCCAACCTAAATTGAAACCACAAAAATATTCAAAGGAAAATGTTAGCAATAAAAATTAAGGTATCAGATAGTAACAGCAAACCGGACAGAATAGATGAAAGGATCAGTGAATCTGAAAACAAAACCATAGTAAGTATTCAAGATGAAACAAAAAAGGAAAAGAAGAACAACCAAATAAGTACATTTGATATCTAAAAGAACGCCAAGCGCACAACCGTATGTGCAACAGAAGTAAGTACCAAAAGGAGATGAGAGAAGGAATGGGGCAGAGAAACATGTGATGAGACATCAGATAAATGCTTTCTAAAACCGGTGAAAGACAACTAAGAAATCCAAGAAACTCAGGGAACTCCAAATAGGATAAATTTTAAAAATCACTACTGAGCATATCATACTGCTGACAACAAAATGAAGACAAAAGTCCTTAAAGCAGGCAAAGAAAAAAATTACATAAATGTCCAACACATAAATAACAGCTCAATTCTCACAAGAAACTAGAAGACAGAAGACAAAGAGAAACAGCTTTAGAACTACAAGAAAAAATTGTCAATTCTATAGCCCATGAAAATAAGCTTCAGAAATTGCTGCAAAATAAACAAACAGATTTACAAATGACAAACGCTGAGAGAATTTCTCTCCAACAGACCAGTGCAACAAGAAAAGTTCAAACAAATTCTTCAGATTGAAGGGACATGGTACCAGGGAAAAAAGAACCCAGAGCTGCAGTGGGGGGAGAGGGGATTAAACACTACCCGCAAGGGTGAATATTTAAATACACACAAAACACCTAAATTCTCAGTTTAGTAATAGATGGGAAAGATCTAAGATTATCTTAACAGTTCTGAGAAAAAAAAATTATCCTAGGTCTTATTTCTACCAAAACTACAAGACAAAAATTAGGAATAATAGCATTTTTTGATGAATAAAAACTTACAGTTCTCACCAACAAATCTGCACTAAAAGGAATTCTAAGGCAAGTGATTGAGAAGGAAGAAACAGGCTTCAAGTAGGAAGAACTACTATCTTTAGTTCTTAGTAAAGTAGAAATACTGAGCAAAGAAGTGAGGAAATAAGTATTGCATCTAAACAAATTTTAACTGTGTAACAAAGTAATGATTATAGGAGATAAAAAGATAATGTTAAAATCCTGAGCAATACTAGCATGGAAGACAAGAGTCATCCCAGTTAAAATAGTCTAAGTATTGGTATTGTTGGAGAGAAGCAGGAAAAAGATAAATTTAAACTGCAAGTTAGGTATTCATGTTAAAATTTTAATGGTGGTCTCCAAAAGGATACAAAAACCATATATAATTTTCAAACCATAAAGGGGGAGAGTCTTTGAATTTAAAGTGGAAAAAAAAACAGTATTTCAAAAATCAACAGAACATAATTTTAAATAAAATTGAAGCAATATCCTATTCCAGTTAGCAAAAACTATAAAGTATCTAGAAATGAACCAAATGAAACATGTGCAGAGCATCAGGTGAAATTGTCAAGTATTACTGAAAGATATGAAGGAAGATACAAATAAGTCCAAATTCAGTATGGTAAATGCACTCATTTTCCCTCAGTAAGTCAATAGATGAAATGCAATTCTTATCAAAATTTCACAAGCTTGTTTTTTTCTTCACAGGTAGTCATGGGGAACCTAAACTGTATAAGGAAAAACAATGTGCCAAAAATAACCAAGACAATCTTGATCAAGAAACTTGTGCTACCAGATATCAAGATGTCTTAAGAAACTACAATCCAGAGCCTCTTTGTATGTTTTTGCTACTCTTCCCATCAAATGGTAGAGGTTTCTTCTCCTCCTTTTGACTGTTGGAACCAATAAAATGTGAAGAAAACAAGGTTCTGGGACTTCCATTAAAATAGAAGTCAACGAATAGCCAAGAGCTTTTGCTTCCTTAGTCTTTTTCTTTTCCATTTTTTTTTATTGTTATTTATGTCTTTTACATTTTGTATTCCCCTTGGGCAGCCCACCACCAATTCACCCGTGATCCATCTCCATGGTCCCCTGTATTCTCCTCGCTTCCATTTTGTGCCCTTATCCTCCCCTCCCCCCTCCCCCACCGCTGAGTGTCTCTCTCCCACCCGGCCTCCCTATAGTCCTGTTATAAGTGAAACCATTCGATATTTTTCTTTTTCTTTCTGGCTTATTTCACTGAGTATGATTCCCTCTAATTCCATCCATGTCGCTGCAAATTGCATGTGTTTATCTTCTTTCCAT